>PVHY01008165.1:37128-63267 GCA_004024945.1 Uropsilus gracilis
AAAGTAAGTTTTAATTTCATCTTTAATTTCTTCATTTACCCATTCTTCCTTTATTAGCATGTTGTTCAGTCTCCATGTTTTGGATGCTCTTCTTTCTTTCTTTTCATTATTAATTTCTAGTTTGATACCCTCATGGTCTGAAAAGAAAAGTTGGTATTATTTTAATCTTTGTATATTTATTAATGTTTGCCTTGTGGCCTAGTATGTGGTCAATTTTAGAGAATGATCAATGTGAATTTGAGAAGAAGGTGTATTCTTTTCCTTGTGGGTGTAGCCTCCTATAGATGTCTATTAGGTTCATTTTGTCTAGGTCTTCATTTAAGGCTTTTGTGTACTTGTGTAGCTTTTGTTTTTTGTTGAGAGTGGGGTGTTAAAGTCTCCTACTACATATGCGTTTTCATTTATATTTGTTTTCACTTCTCTTAGTAGCTGTCTTATGTATCTTGGTGCACCCTCATTTGGTGAGTATATGTTGATAATTATTATGTGTTTTTGGTTCGTTGATCCTTGAACCATTAGATAATGACCTTCTTTATCCTTTGTTCCTTTTTTTAATTTGTAATCTGCTTTATCTGCTATCAGAATGGCTACCCTTGCCTTTTTTGGGGGGTCATTTGCTTGTAGGATTGTTTTCCATCCTTTCACCTTCAATCTATGCTTGTCTTTTGGGATCAAATGTGTTTCTTGGAGTCAACAGAATGTTGGGTTCTGTCTTTTAATCTAGTCTGCCACTCTGTGTCTTTTAATTGCTGAGTCTAACCCATTGACATTCAGGGTAATTATTGATGTTTGAGGCTCTAACAATGGGTTCCTGGTGGTCATTAGTGGTTCTGTTTTAGTTTGTTCTTTCTTTTCTGTTATTCATTCTTTTTATTCTTCTGCAGGTTTTGATCTTAGGGCTTCTTGAGGAGTTCTTGGAGGGGGGGTTTGGTGGTAGCAAATTTCTGGAGGCATTTTTTGTCTGAGAAGGTTCTAATATTTCCTTCATAAAGGAAGGGCACATTTGCTGGTTGGTTGGCACTTTCTGTCTTGGAGTGTTTTGATGGTGTGGCCCCATTCTCTCCTTGCTTTGAGTGTCTCTTCTGAGAAGTCTGAGGTCAGTCTGATTGGTTTTCCTTTGTAGGTTATCTGTTTACTCTCTCTTGTTATTCTCATACATTTTTCTTTATCTTTGGCTCTTAGAAAGTTTTACTATGGTATATTTTGCTGTGTTTCTTCTTTCATTAAAGTAGTTTGGTGTCCTTTTTACTTCCTGTATGTCTATTTTCATTTATTTCTTCAAGTTTGGGAAATTTTCCTCTATTATTTTGTTGAAGAGCCTTTCAGATCCTATGTCTTTCTCTTCTCCTTCTGGGATTCCCATTACTCTTATATTTGTTTTCTTTAGAGTATCTGACAGATCTCTGATTTTTTTCTTCTGTTTTCTACTTTGTTTTTCTCTCTCTTTCTCCATTCTCTGTACTTCTGTATCCTCTAATGCACTGATTCTTTCTTCTATTTCTTCGAATCTGCATTCCTGGCTCCTCCCTGCATTTTTGAGCTCTTCTATTGCTCCTCTTATGCATTGCATCTCCTGCAGCTTCTTATTTAGGGTTTCAATTTCATTTTTTTTATAATTCAATGATATTGCTCATTTTGCTACATTCTTTTTTATATTTTTCTACTACTTCTTTTAGTTCATTGAGAGCTTCTACCCTCTTGCTTCCCCCCCCCTTTTTTTTGCCTCTTTGAGGGCTTTTATCATGTTGATTCTGAATTCTTTGTCTGACATGTGAAGTATTTCTTCCATGTCATGCATGTTGGTTTCTACAGATTGTGTAACCTTTGGGGGTGAATTATTTTTCTTAGGGCTTACTTGAGTATTTGTATTCTTCCTCCTTCCTGTGTTTTCATTTCGAACTTGCTCTACATATTGAGTGACTACTGCTCTGGTATTAGGCATGTTGAAAGCTATATAATTGTGGTTAGTTTTGCCTTTGTACTTTTGCTTCAGTGGTGGTTATATCCTGTTTCCGTTGCTTAGTGGGGGGGGGCAGTTCCTTTTCAGGGAGTGAATGTGTGACTAGGTGTGGTTTCTATTTTATTGTCTGTCTTCTTTATTGTTGTTCCCCCTTTTTTCAGCTTGATGGAACTTAAATAGCTCTTGGTGCCTCCAAGCATCTAGGTTTGCCATAACACTCTTTGTGATTGGGATTTCTTCAAGCTCTTGGTTGGTGAGTGTCCTTGTTTACTTAGTTTGTGCTTTTGGGCTTGGGGTGAGAGCTGGAAGCCTTCAAGTTGACTTACCCAGTACCAAACTCCTTGTTATGCCCCAGCCTGAAGGCCCAGGGCCTGTTCAATTGCAAATTGCAGTCCTAATTCCCTAATTCCCAGGTCCATTACTGTGACAACCAGGAGTAGTCTGTTTGCTGGCAGGGCAGCTCACCTGAGTGAGACTCCCCCCCCCCCCCCCCGGGTGCCACTGATACTGGCCGCCTCTCTCCACTGAGATGGACTTCCTCGCACCAGCAGTACCCTCTGGCACTGGTGACACTCTGTCCGCACACGGGCGTAAGACCAAGCCATGTTGGGCTTGGGGTGAGAGCTCTGAATGGGATCTTAATGCAGCTATTACTAATTATCTTGCAGTAGTCAGTCTCCTTTTATTCTATAGAAATATGCCCATGATTGTTACTTGGTCATGTAGCTGAGTATAGCAAGAGTTAAATTGCTCCTTTCGTCCTAGATGTAGCCATGAATTGATTAGAAAAATGTACACAAAGATAATTGTGCCATTTCCAGGAAAGAATATTCAAAAGACAGGAAATGTCCTGCTTAACTCCTTTCTGAGAGGCTGACATGGAGACATCATTGTTGGAATAGGAACAAACAAACAAGATGAATGGCTGTAAGACATGTGTTGAAGGAGTTGGGTATTTATGAAGATTTCTCATTACTAGACGTGGACTGTTGTTTATGAAGAAAAAGATTAGAATAGAATAATATTTGATTTATTTTAAGTCTGGGTTTTCTGTCACTCATGCAAATAATGCAATCCAATATACCTAATATAAAACTCTCTCAGTGATCTCCAAGGCTATTTGTCCAAAACCTGTTTTGTAACACAGTTCCCTATATTACTTTATCACAAAACTTATATTCCACTGCACCCACTCCATTTTTTCCCCTTTCCCTCATTCATAAAGTCACTCCATCCTTTTGCCCTCTTCTTCTCTGATGATTTTTTGTCTAAGTCTCAGATCTACCTACCCATCATGCTTAGGTCAGGCTGTAGTAGTAAAAATGATTTTTCCAATCTATATATCTTTTCTTCTGTTGTATAAATTCCAGGTCTACCAAGAGATGATCAAATACAGAAATATTGAATACTGAGATCCCACAAATTCCTTTAGATCTCTACCTCATTGGGCCACCTCTCTATTTTAATGTATTTGGTTTTACCTGGAACTCCCCCCCTCCTATATTTTGTACATATTATTATCATATGCCTTTCCAACAGTGGCTATACTTCATAGCTATGAAAATAACTTAGAAAATCATACAAACACAGACATTAAAACAAATGCAATTACACAAGTGCAAATGAATTGTCTCAAGATTTGTGATAATCAGACACTGCATATTTTTAATGAACTTACCTGCCTCTATATACATAATCAGGATCAATGACTTCTTTTTTATAAGTGTTCTCTTATTCAATGTTTCAATTCTAACTTCCCTTTATGATTGAGTCCAAATTCTAAATTTGATGAATGCATTCCAATTACATTCAATTTAGAAGCCTTATGCAATTTATTTTAAAGATCTATCACTTTCATGGATGCTCATTTATGGCATCATTGTACTCCTTTTCATCAGCTGGAGCAGTGATTGTCAGTTTTCAGGAATTTGTCAGGCGGCTTAAGGGTGCCCATCTCAATCAGAGGGGAAAAATGAGAAAGAGAAGCATTATGCCTCATTAAATGATATTACAGACACTGCTGTGCTCTAATCTGTAATTGAAAATAATTTCAAAATCACACAAAGAACGGCCTCCTGTGAATTTTCTAACACCTTCAATTCAGACCCAGTTTTATGACATTTAATGATTATATTATACAGCCAATCCATATAAGTCAGAAAAACTGCCTCTCCATCCTTAGAATTGAAGCAGATACAGTAAAAGAAAAACAGAACCATCTCGAGAGAAGAAAATTGGTGACTGCAAATTAGTATTTGGGAGTCAAAATTTTGGAAGAGTTTTGCTGCTATCATTACATGGGTTCTTTACAACCAGGAACCCCTGTTGTAGTCGGGACAGAGCAAGACCAGTTACCTGAATGTGTCGTTTACCCGTAATTTCACCTCTTGAGTTGGTTATTCCAGGTGAAAGTTGATTTGCACCCATGACACAGCATGCAGTTTGTATTAGACACACAAAGGGTGTTTAGGGTTGTAGGAAGACAAAATGCTTTCTCTTTGAATGGTGATCAAGTTTCTTTCTGGAATAATCAATTTACATAGGAGGAAAAGCAAAGCAAACAGAAAGGCGAATGCTTTTGCCTTTTTTTTTTTTTTCCTTTTAACAGTGGAAACACCTGGAGTGGTTTTTCTCCTCTTCAAGAAATTTCAAAATTATTTCTTTCCAGAAGCAGTTCATGGTTTCAATGGCAGCAGCTACAGCCAGCTACCTGCTTGAATTTCATTACATCTTGCGTATATATCATGTGATGCACTATGACTCAACAACGAATGGTCCCTGTAATGTTAGAGTTAACATCCGAACGGAAGAGAGGTACAAAATTAGGCTAGGCTGAGGTGAACAGATGTCTATGCTTGAAATTAAAAACAGCTCATGATCCAGACAAAAATTAAAAGCAACAGCAATGAGACTGGCATAGAGTTATGCCCCTGGGTATTAAATCAGAGATAAGGAGAAAGGGACTACAGTAAAATTCCTTGAGTACTATTCAGAAAAAAGAATATCTTAATCAAAATTAGTACAGAATTTAAATGGCTTGAAGGGAATTCCTTTAGTTACAATTCCTTACAATTTCCTAAAGAAAACATTCGTTCTTAGTCCACAGTCATACCACATTTCAAAATATCTGTGGAGGAACTGCTTACAGGCTTGACTTAAGTCATGTACTCTGGGCCTTAAAGCAGAGAAAACAAGAGGAATTGACTCATCTCAGCTTGAAGTGAGCTGCAGGCTTCTGCCAAGAAAAGCAAGCTGCACCTCCCTTTCTCTAGTGAGTTAAGTCTGTATTACAAGGTTTGAAATTCATACACATTTGAAATATCACACATTGGAGCTGGAGTAGTTGAGCACAACTCTAGTTATGTCAAAGGATCCTGAACATCAGTAAAAAAAAAAAAAAAAAAAATGAAAACCTGTTAAGATTTTTTGTTTTTGAGGTAACATTGGTTTGTAACACTTATACGATTTAGGTGCATAGGATCACACCTGCTCAAATATATGTCACTACACCACATTCATAACCAAAGCAGCCAGTTCTTTACCATAGACCATTGGCATTCCTGCCCACTTAGACCCCTCCCCCAAGCTCTTGCTAATAACTTTAGTTCTGTGGTGATATATCTAGGTTTTGTTTTGGTTTACTTTTGTTCATTCCTTCGTTTTGTTCTCTGTATTCCACATATGTGTGAAGCCATCCTGTACTGGACTTTCTTCTTCTAACCTATTTCACTTAACTCTTTCTCCTCCTTTTCCAACTATGTTGTCACAAATGGCAAGAAGCAATCTTTTTCAATAATTTAGTAGTATTCAATCATGTGTATTTGTTTCAGCAATTTAGCAGTATTTTTACCATGTACATTTATTTATATGAACAAATGCATTTTTGGTTAAATACAAATATATTAAAAATAAACAAATACACCATTTGTTTATTTTTGCTTTTGTTTTCCTTGCTGTTGGAGTCACAGCCCAAAAGGATTCCCTGAAGCCAACATCGTAGAGTGTATTGCCTGAGTTTTCTTTTATGTATGTTATGGTTTGTGGTCTTACACCCAAATATTAAATCCATTTTGAGTTAAAATATCTGCAAAAAGCAGCAATGTATTCATTATAATCTCAGCACCTTTAAAAGACATAATTGCAAGGACATGGAAGCAACCAAAATGCCTGAAAACAGATGACTAGATGAAAAAAATGTGGTATACATACACAATGGAATATTACTCATCAATTAAAAATGACAAATTAGATGATTATATGATAACATGGATGGGCTTAGAAGAATTCATATTAGCAGAAACAAGTCAAAAAGAAAAAGACAGAAACCAAATGGTTTCACTACTATATGGGATATGGGAAAGATAAACAAAAATCCATGAAGAAAAGTCAAAATAAGCCAACAATCAAATTGAAGTACACAACTTGGGGGGGGGGGCAGGGTGGGAACAGTCAGGGAAGGGGGGTGAACCCCAGAGATAACAGTGATGTGAAATTTATATATAAATAAATTATTTTAAGAATAATAAAAGACATAGTAAAAGGAAATCACTAAAAGTTTTCAATTATAGTTATGTATTAGAAAGATACTGCATGAAGGCGGATGTTGTCCTTTTTAGCAATTGTGTTCCTAAGATGTAAAACACTGCATTGTGTGTATTACAGGATTAATAAGAACAAATTAATGGAGAAGTCCTCATTACAGAAGCAGCTATACTGATACACAGAAGCAAACAAATATAATTCTTCAGAATAGGAAAAGTATAATAAATAAGTTTTGAATCCAGGTCCATTTGAAAAGCCAAATGCTATTATAAGGAAAATATAATAATGGTAAATTGAAATTTAAAAACATTGGAATTTCTGAAAGTAAACAATCAACCAATTAAATTATTTTTTTCTTTTTCCTTCTGTAGATTGAACTGATGGGGACAGATTTCCCTATTCCAAAAAAGGAGAGCACTTTGTTGAAGATGCATTTCTTAAGACCACTCAGGATTAGGGATACCCTACTTGTGAATTTGGAGAGGATAACACTAAGTGAAAATTCTAGAAGGAAAAGATAAACACTGAGTGTGGGATAGAGTGAAATAAAGCAAAAGGTTAGACAACAGTGAACCAACAACAAATAGAAACCTGAATATACAATTGAGGCCTTGAGAAGAAATGCAGGGATGGGGGGGGAGACAGAAGAATTGAGGGGAACAGATGGGGGGGAGACAGAAAAGCAGACTGTGCAGGGAACTCAAGGGACCTTGAGACTATGGGTGCCTTGGTGGTGGGTGGGTGTGGTAAAGTATATATTTGAAGATGTGGGGGTCCTTTATTGATAAATCATGCTCTGTGCTGTTAATTAATTTAACCTGAAAATTAAAGATGATGACAAAAAGACAAATTCAGCTAGAACTCAGAATTTGGAAATTTCAAGATTTGATAAAGTATTATGGAAAGCATATGGGCTTTAATCTCCAACCTGGGATTATCTGCTCTCTCTATCATAAACCAGCAGAATGAAGTCTTTTGATTGACTTGCCTATTGAATCTCTGTCTTTCCACTTACATTTCTGTGACCTAGGGCAAAATAATGTAACTTCCTAGAGCCTTGGTGTCTTCCTCTACAAGTGGAAATAACAACAGAAACTATTTCAAAAAGCTGATGTAAGGATGAAATTATTTCATGCCAATAAAATGTCCAATGTCCAGCACATAGTAAGTGCTTAGCAAATAACTAAAGGTGATTTGATTTCCTTCTCAAGCTGCTTATTAACTAAAAGAAATCATTCTCATGTTTATCACCCTATCTCATTACTGAGGGAATAAATAGTTTTTTTTCAAATTTCAACTTTTCATTACACAATAATCATCTTCCTATTTTTTTTTCCATGTAGTACTATACAAACCTATGGGAGGGTAATTATTTAAAGTAAGTAACAAGAGGCATTGGTTGAAAAAGATCCATAAAATAAAGTAAAAGTGAAGACTGAAGGTTGGACATGGATTACAAGAATAAATATAAACATGAAAATAAAAGGGAAAGGGAGTGATGAGGAAGAACAGGTGGAACACTTGTTAGCGGGAGAACGGATAACACTTGTTTTCGTGTCCTTTTAGTCCATGGTTTTCATAATACCTCTGAATATTCTGTATAAATTTGACAGAAAACAATTTTACTAAAATTAATTCTGCTTCCTTTTAGTATGTTTTTTATAAGTAATCTAAACTGATGTCTTCTCAACATTGTAATTTATTGCTGTCACTAGTTTATGAATTTCAGTGATTAAATCTTTATAACAGTAATGGAAAATGAAACCAGAATTTTTTTCTGCATGCAACTTAAGTTCATTTAAAATCTTGATCAGAAACAATGATTTCAAATACTCATGGCAAAGGAGGAGGGAGAGAGCAAAGCAAAGATCACTTTGATTGCCTTGCACCTTAATTACTTGAGGACAGCTGGAAACAGATTGTTTTTTTGTTTTTGTTTTTGTTTTTTTAGCTTCAGAGAGAACACATAGTCCAGATAACTTAATGTTATCTAAGTTAAAATTATAGATTTCTGCACTCCCCCTCTTTAAGGAGAATATGCACATGTTAAAACCAACATGAAGCTCTGTAAAAGATTAACTTAAATTCAGCAAAATAGTACTGAATACTGATTATGGGCTAGAAATCCTGCTTTATAGGTATGTGGGATAGTAAGACAGATAAAAGGATTTCTGCCCTCAAAGCGTTCCTGGAAGAGCGTGGGAGAAGGCATTATATACACATCAAACAAATATGAATTATCTAGCAGCAGACTAAAATTTTTCACTTAGAAGACTTTATTTTACTAATCAATAGAATAGAAACTTTTAAGAAATGACAGGGAACCGAAAAGGAATGACTGATTCACAATTACAGCATAGAAATTCAAACTTGACTTCAGCTAAAGTGGAGCTAGTCACACCAAAAAGGAGAGTTCTCTCTCCTTAGTGCTATCTTTCTTGTCTCTAGAAGTTAATTTCTACTCATCCCAAAGCTATTATTGTGGTCAAAAGTCACTGGAGCATTCACAAGCCTCATATAATCCTCGTCATCGATCATTTGTAAAAATATAGGGTCTCACACACAGCTATCAAAAAAGGTCCAAAATAGTCAACTGCTATGGACCTTCATTGGCTCAGTACCTACCACAATAAGTGTGACTCAAAGAATTAGGAAGCCTGATAAATCTCTAGTGGTCATATTGGGTTAAATTCTCCAAAATTTCTTGACTGAAATCAAAAAGAGGAATATTCACAAATGAGACAATAGACCATGTGGAAAGACAAAAGTAAAAAAAGATGTTAAGTGGTATGTGTGTGTGTGTGTGTGTGTGTGTGTGTGTGTGTGAAGGGAACAAGTGTGGTCACAGGATGTGGTAATGACATATAGATCCTAAGATGGCAACTGACAAACTGAAATTGAAAGAAAAAAGACAAAGGGGGTCTTGTCAAAATGGGAGATGAAGTTGATTTTTATCAAGAAGCTGACTTTTGGGTAACATTATCCAGGATGAGTAGGATCTCTTAGTACCAATTAAGGCTGAAATAGGTAAACATGCCAGCAAAAGTCTATAGAACTCTTGGTACTTCTTTTAAGAAAAGGCTAGCACTGTTTGCAACACATGATTGAACACTGCATTACATACCTTGAAAATATTCTATGAACAAAGAGTTGCTGGATCAAATGAGAACCAGCTACATTCTATATCTCTTTTGGAGATTCATAGTCAACTCACTCAAAGTAGTAATTTTTTATTATCTATCTTTTTCCCTTCCTTCTCTCCTCCCTCCAAACATGCTTTATTCATGTCAGTTTAAAGCACAATGCTTTCAAGTCACGGGTGTGGAAGTGTCATGTTTAATTTACCAAATGAATATATGAGCATTTACATTTTCATAAACTGTGCTTTTGTTTGATGAGGCATGAATGTTTGACTTGATTCATTTGTGCTTCAATTTTCTTTCAGGAAAAAGATGCAGCCACATTGCTACTACTGAGGAAGGAAAGACACAGATCTCCTGGAGAGGTTCTTTGGACCTCTACTGTGCTATTGACTACAGGTCCCAACACAACCTGAGTGAAGCTGGGTTGTGAGTGGAGAGTAGAAATAAGATACCTTATAAGAAGAGCATGGTCAGAGAAAGTTAAAGAGACCTTTGTTACTGCCTCTTCTGTTTTGTTTTGTTTTCCTTCACCTGAACTTTCTTCTTTGGCATTTTATCACTTTTCTTCAGTGACTATTTTTTTTCCTTTGTAATCATCATTATTATTCTAAACATCTTGTTAGCTACCTGGGGTGGTGTTTTCAGATAAGGATGATTTCCTAGGCATTTTTACTTCATGAGGATGAATATGATCTGCAACTGACTTTTATGTTGAGACTCATAATTTTAGGGTCAGGAATGATTTCCAGACACCACGGGTACAGAGATTACAAGAAAAGCATATTTAGTCGGGCACGGTGGCTCGGACCTGTAAGCTTCAGCCTATGAAGCGGCCAGGACTACAGATCGCGGTTCAAGTTCCTCCTGGGGCCCATAGCGAGACCTAGTTCAAAAAAATAGCTGGGTGTGGTGGTGCGCACCTGCAATCCCAGCTACCTGGGAAGCTGAGGCTAGGGATCGTTTGAGTCTGTGGTACCCCGGAGCCTGCAGGTCCACAGGCAAAATTAGCGAGACCTAGTCCCAAAAAAAAAAAAAAAAAAAAAAAAAAAAAAGAAAGAAAAGCATATTTATCTGCCCACACTAATTAATTAAGTAGATTTAATATTTACATTGGGGTAGAATTTGATGAGAACCTACTCATAATTTTAAAGGAAAAGGGCAATGGAAAATATAGTTTTCCCTGATGAAAGGAATTATGTGTTGAAATTGTTTTGTTTTTGCTGTTCCTCCTTTTCACTGTCAAATAACTATGCATCAACCATGGGGTGGGCTTACTAGAGGGAAATGTTTTAATGAGTTTTTAAAAATATTAATAAAGATTTGGAAGTGTATACTCCATCCTAATATTGGTTAATTCAGAGAAGTGGAATTGCATTCTTTGGTAGAAGGAAGGAAGAAATAACTAACTTTTAAAACTTTCCTGCTGGCTTTATTACAAGGGGTGCTCCCACATTCATATTTGTTTCTTAAAATCATATTATTTATTATTGTTACAGCTTTGAGAGAATTGAACTTGAGCTGGGATGTGCAAGGCTAATAATCAAAGCATCTAATGGAACTATGAACATAAAACCACTTTTATAATTTTATGTTATAAAAGCTATAAGATTTAGTTTTCCCAAGAAGTTATTGTAATGGAATCCTATTAGTTTGGTAATTCTGTTTGTTTTAATTCTTAGAGGATGGTATAGTAATATTTGTCATTCAACTATTCATTCATTGTTCTTTAAAACTTACTTAGTTATTCAACTAATCTTCAGAGAGGCCTGTTGTGTGCTGCCTTTTTTTTCTTTCAGGGATGGATACACTTTTAGCAGTGGGATAAGCATGTCAAATAAAATATGTGTAATTTTCTGGAGCTCACATTTCCAGGAGGAGAGAGGATCAATGTGCATATATACAATTCAAAGCAACCAATTCCAGAGTACTGCCAGTTCTAAGATGAATGGCATTATGATAGAAAAGAATTAGGATAGACCAAATTTAAATGGTATATATGTCAGGGAAGAATATAATCAGATGTATCCATGATAAAATGAAGGTACTAATTTGAATCAAGTTCAATTGCCAGGTGAGGAAGCATCTGTCACCTATATTATTATGCTTGAATCACAGATCACCATCCATATAACTAATGTTGGCTTAATAATTTTCCTCTTGAAAATATTTCTTATCAAAATTTTACAAACAATAGTCAGTGAATAAATTGTTTTATTTATATTTATACTCACACACATATTTATGAATATGTGTATATATTGTGTGTATGTATACACACATATATTTGAAATATATAAAGATTTGTGTTATTGGAGACCTGAGTTCAGATCAGTTCCTTTCCTTATTGTGATCTTGAAAAAATTATTTTTTGCTTCTGTATAGCAAAAGCATCCGTAAAGATGACCTCTATTATTCCTTGCTTCTACTGGATGAATGACTCTGAATATAAACAAATAGTTGTTATGTTTAAATTGCTTTTCCTTGAAGAGACTTAATCCTGTATCTAAAAAGCAATTAAGTGGAAAGCAAGGGCAAGGATTAAAGCAAATTCAAAGACCATAAGAAAAACAACTCTCAATGAAATAGGGATACAAAGCTATTTCTCAAATTGTTCATGTCTGAGGTTATCTAATCTAGGATAAAAACCAAGGGGACTGATATTCAGATATATTTGAGCTAAAATCCCAAGTCATCACTTAACCACTTAAAAAACTTGTATATGTATTTTCTTTTTAAAGCTACTTTGAACTTCTGTTGTTTTGTTTGTTTTCATTTATGAAACAGATGCTGGAGCAAAAACATTATGCCTTTCCTGTGCCCAGTACAAAGATGGTCCTCAGCACATACTAATTGCAGCTATCAATCTATAGCCACAGCTTCCTGAACATGTGTGAGCTCTACATGTCAGATCTTTTCTGACTTTTGGCATATCTCACAGCCCTAGCACCCATCAATAAGGATGGTAGTGTGAAAACTCTTGTAACTCTCATTTATCACAAATAACTTCCTTACCTCGTTTTCATCAATATTCAACAATGTGCCTTCTTTGTCCACAATACAGAAATATTTCTATTGTTCATATTTTACCTGCTGGTTAATGGGCATGAACATTACCAATATTTGGATGATTTTCCAAAGATTAAGCAAACATAATGTTATCTTAGTGTTTCAAGAATTGACTGGATGTTAAAAATGTAACTTAATACCACTGACAGGGACGGCTGTCAGGTGAGTGAGGGTCATACTCAAAACTTAAAAATAGTAATTTCTTGTACTGCAGAGAGTATGTGTATGGATGCTGAAATGAGGTTGGTCAGTAAATAATTCAAATCTCTGTTTAGTACAAGTAATATGATTTTGTATAGGCATTAGTTTTTAAGTACTTCAGGTAATACTAATTCATTTAGCACTCATTTTCAGGAAAAGTATGTCCTATTATAAATAGAGCAGAAAACTTATAATTATTTGATATGCTTGCAGCTTTGATACATTCCCTTATTTTTGTTTATTTCATCCATTTTCTTTTCTCTTCCACCTGTATGTAAAGGCTAAGATACCACATGAGTTCAAAATAGCAATAAGATATGCAAACTTTGGAATCAGATGCTTAAAAGAGTGGAGTGGCTAAGTGAGACTGGCAAACTTTTTTTTTTTTTCACCTATTATACAGGAAGAAAATTTTCTACCTAATAGGTGTTTTGTGAAAATGAAATGAAACAATGTACATGAAAGTACTTACAACTTAGGAAACATTAGTCAACTGATTATTACTAAAAAGATAATGGTGTAAATTTGGTCAGTTATATCATCTACCTGTTTGGTCACTAGAGAAGTAAATTTCAATTGCATGCTTGATGATAACCATGTAGGATTTTACACTCAAGAATGATCTTCTGTGGCCAGAAAGATTATCTTTGCTAGCAGTGAAGTAGATCCACAAGTCCTCCTATGGATTCGTGACAACAAAAGAAAGACATTTGCTACCCTGGCAGATTAACCAAAGAAGCTTGGGCCAGTAGGACAACCAAAACACTTTAACACTTCAATTAATTTTGTTTTGTAGTAGAAGGCCAATTTAATCTTTTAAAGAAAAATCTGGTGAATTTTCTGAGTGAGTACAAGAAATTCAACAAGACTATTTCTTTAACCCTAACAGACAAAGTCATAAGCTAACAAAACTTTAACACTCAATTATGGATCCTAAAATACTCATCAGATTATTGAGGCATATAGAGCCTAAATAAGTTTCTTAAAGACGCAAGGTCTCCCTAGTAAGGACAGAATACATGTCTATGTCTACTTCTAATGAATAGCTGGGTAACAAGAAGTTTGGCTATGGTGTGATATGGATAAAGAGAAATGTCACAATTTTAGTAACGTTCAATGACTTTTTGGTTTAATACAATTTCACCCATTTTAAAGGAGACCCATCACAAACAAATCACTCTTCACTGGTATTTATTTCATTTGAGTAGTTGACTGAGCACAGGAATGTTCCCTCAAGTGGTGCCAAAGCTTCATGTGTTCAAATTACAGATTGAAGCCTAGGACTAGAGGTTTAGGGAACAATATCTGAGTTAAAATCTTGAACAGCTATTATCTCATGCATGGGCAAGGGTGGGGGGAAGAGAGTAGATGATTTGAGGTGATAAATATTGGGGAGGGGATGAAGAGGGAGAGATTCAATGGAGACTCAAAATATCTGATGGGAAAAGGACAAAAGAAGAAATGCAACTTGGTGGGTGGGTCATATGATAGAGAGGTCCCAAGTTTTGCTGCAGAGAAGCGAGGTAAAGTGATGCATGGTTTACAGAAAAAAGAAATTCAGCGGAAGCAAATGTCATGAATTAAACACTTGTTGATGCAGGGGTAAAAGCCAGAAATGCAAGTAATCTAGGTAAAACTGGATAAAAATGAGGAGGATTTAGATAGTAACTGAGTGATTACAAGAATTAAAAATAGAAGCAAAAGGCAAAATCATCCTTAAAACAAAGAAAGAATTGAAAAAATAAGCACGGAGTACATATCAAATAGGACATCAGGAAAGGAGTGACTCTTTAAGAAAAGAAACTACAACAGATAAATGGAGTTGATATTTAAAATATGATATAAACTTTTAGAAATAAATCACTGAAATGAAAGCAAATGGACCTAAAACATTATGCTAAATTTAACTCATTATCAATAAAATGTAAAGCAAAACAGTACTGAAATATTCTGCATCTATCAATTTGTCAAAAATTTAAGCTTGGGAATATTCTCTATTGGAGAGGCTGGAAAGAAATATGTGTTCTCATACTTCCTTGATGGAAATACAAAATGTATAAATTCAATGCTTATAATTTTTTGAATATTGAATAAAAGTACTTTTTAAGACTCTAATCTGAAACTTTATCTCCAAAAATACCGCAAAAGCTATTCACAGTAGCATTAATTGTAATAAGAAATATTTAGAACAATCTAAATGTACATCAGACAATTGAATATAATGGCATCCTAAGAACATAAAAAGGAAATGGACAGGGGGCTGTTAGGCAAGAGATGTTAAGGAAAATATAAGAAATTAATAATGAGTTATTAATTAGTTATTACATAATTCATTATCGATTAATGAGTTAAGATGGCAGGAAATGAAGTAGAAGGAAAAGAATAGAAAAATTTTCTGAATATGCCCTTTTTCACTATGGAAATATCTTATTTATCCAAAAGTTAAATTTAAAAACTACAAACTTTGAAATGAACTGAATAATTCATTCTTAACTGTTCATCAGATTTTATATATATGTGTATATATACATATATAGAAGGTAATGAAGTAGCCCAAGTCACATAAACCAAGTGGTTTCAAAAGCCATATCAACTGGATCAAATAAACCCTGTAAATTAGAAAATCCATTTGGAAATGGTGTGTTCACATTAAATTGTGCAGTTAAGAGTTAATTTTTTGAATCTCACAGATTAAAGCAATGAGTAAGTATTCAAATATTATTAGCAAAAAGAGTTTTGATGTCATGAGGAAAAAGTCTGCAAATTTTGTAGCACAATAATGTGGCAGGAGACCCGGAGGGCAGATCTTCACTAACTCTAGCAGGGAATTTTGAAAGTGAACTGGGACTTCTTGCTGTGCCTGTAAACAGGGAGAATTCAAAACCCATGGAGAGTATCACACAAATTTGCAGGCACTAAATTAAAAGGATTTTCATTGCCACTATTTTCCACACCTGCAAAATTCTTTTTTTTTCTGCCAAATTGCAAATATCATAGGATTCTATCTCCCTAATTGATGATGTGTGGCATGTCTTGTTCTTGAAGCAATATGGTAGTATAAGTCTCCTTCAGCCATCAAGTATAAGTTCAATTTGGCACAAAGTAGCAGAAGGTAGACAAAAATAACTTTCTAAAAGCCATATCATCTCCAACCACTACCTACCTATGCTTTTAGACACTTAATACACCACTTCTGGAGATGACTACTTGACCTTGATGTTGAATCAACAGGATCTGGCACATTTCAGTTTTTTTTTCATTTGTCTGTGGTAATACCATCCCAAACACGGCCACATCAGTTACCTTCATTTTCTAATCCTGGCATGAACTGTGACGTGGCCTTCCATGTATAACTCAGGACTACGAGTTGACATACTTGCTTGTCACAAACCTTTAGGAAGTACTACCAAAATGATGAAATCTCAGCAGGTTGAGCCTTACTAAACATAAACTTTAGTATTTTGTAATAGAGGAGATCTTTGGTGTATGATTAACAGGAAGGTTAACTAGAATTTTCAAAATGAATGCAAAACTGAACCTATTACCTTGTAGAGATTTTCTGAAAAAATGTCAGTGAAATATAAAAAAAATCTACCTGCTCAATGAGAGGAGTGAGTTTTCATGAGTTAAAATGAGCATCAGGACTCACGGAAATAATTTTAAAAAAATTATAGGTACATGACCAGCTTATCTCTATATATGTTCTTTAAAAATATTTTTATTCAACATGATATATATATATATAGCTCCTAAATGCAAACACTTCATTATAAGAAAAACAAAATGTATCTTGATTTATGCAATGACTATATTTAATGCCAATCTGTTATCAATGTATCTAGCTATCAGTTTTCTGTGTTGCATCGTGCTGTTTCCATAAATTATATAATCTCAAACTCACAAACCTTTAAAATGTGTATATTATAAGCAGCACCCACGTAATTTTGAGGCTTTATGTATCTATCAAAAATCACACAGCAAGTCAATGTGAAATTGGCTTTTTTTTTTTTTTTTTGAGACTAGTTATTGCTATTTTTTGCAGTGAAACTGCAGGCTCATGCTGCCCGGGGTACCACAGACTCAAGTAATCCCCAGCCTCAACTTCCCAGGTAGCTGGGATTACAGGTGTGAGCCACTATGCCCAGCTATTTTTGGGACTAGGTTTTGCTACTTTGCCCAAGGGGGACTCGAACCGTGATCCCCAGCCCCAGCCACTTTGTAGGCTGAAGCTTAAAGGTAGGCGCCAGCGGATACGGCTTATGAAATTGGCTCTTCAACTGAAATCTTTTAGATTTCAAAGACCACACAAACTGGCTGTATCACATTGCCAGGGAACTGTAAGAAAGTCTCAGAAGTGGAAAAATATATTAACTAGAAGAGGACAAATAATTTGCATGCATGTAAGCACTTGGCAAATGTCTTCTGGCTTAACACAATTCACTAAAATCACTACGGGAAAAAAAAAAAAAAGGAAAATACCTGCATTGACCTTTCTGGCATCTTTTCCTGCATCTCCGTACTGGTGCAAAAGACACTACTACATCTTTCTGGGCATTTCACCCTTCCCAGCACTTGACACCATACAATTTCATGAGGGAAATTCAAGTTTTGGTCAGCAATTTATTGATAAAATAACAGGGAATCAACACTGTTACCAGCTTTGTTTAGACAATATTTGGTCTAATTTTCCAGGAATGAGTTCTTGGTTATTCATAAATGACTTGGAACTTGTTTTGAATTTTATTTCTCCTAGAGTGGAACTGGGCGTCTTTGGTCCTCTGGAAGAGAATCTTGTCTGCCACTTGATGCATGGACTGCCTGCTTTGGTCCCTACATGATTGAGTACTAAATGTATTTATCTGGGTTATGGCTTGAACGTCAGTATGTTGGCTTCATTTTTAAATTTCTCTTCCCTTTCTTTCCACTTTCTATGGCTTGAATCTTTAAATATGCCATGTACTTCCATTTTTCTACCTATCTTTTCAATAACTCAATCTGTTCTCATTCAACTTTTCATAGCTGCCTGGTCTCCTACTTTTAGGGTTTTTTTGTTGTTGTTGTTTGTTTTTTTCTGATTTGAATACTATGTTCTTGTAGATGACATGTGGTGTCATGGAAGTCTTTATTTATAGAAAATATAATATGATTTCAAATTTTTTATATTTCATGAAAGTTCCACATTTTCTTTTTAAGGTTATGATATAATAAAATACTGTCCAAGATTTGGTGCTCTTATGGAAATGTGCTAAAATAATGAATTAGTCACCCACTCATCCATTTTTTCACTTAATAAATATTTATTAAGCACTCACTATGGTTTAGACTTCTATTAAGGAGACATGGGTACAAAATTAAAAGAAAAATGTAGACTTTTAAGATAAGTCTTGGAGAAGTACATTGTCACAAATACCAAATTTCCTTAACCAATAGCATATGGAAGAAGAATTTGTCTTCTTTATCATTTTGTAATTTTTGTTTTAAACAATGTCGACTATAGTAGGTGTTCAATAAATGTGTTTAATCAAATATATAAATGCATATTGAGATATATAGTTATATATATTAGTTTTAATAAGTAAATTACAGTAGTTTCTTTATCAAATATTCAATCCCATAATTTATAGTATAGTCATAATTTTGTTCATTTTCACAGAACTTGACCAAGTTCCACACTGAACTTTGAGTTCTTATTAGATGATGCACATATATGTTTTACATCACTACTGCACCCAAAGATATAACCATACCCCAGAGGACATTAGACATGGGATATGTCAAGTTGAACTTCTTTAATGAAATTCTGATTGTCTCTGGGGTAATTTTTAACCTAACCTTATAGCAGAAGCATGCAAGTGGCATGTATCATCTTTCAAACATTCCTATGCATAATTTCTTAGCTAGTCAGATAGCTAGTGACAGAGAGTTTTAAGGAAGGGAAATTAAAGTCCTTTATTTTCTGACTGTCCGTATGTTCTCAATCCTTTTTCAAGCTCTGAGGCTAGGAAAGGAATGTAACTTTTGACAACGGTGTTTAGGGAAACTATTTCTCCTTTTACACAGGTGAAGAGACCAACTGAAGTAAAACAAAGCATAGAAGTTCAAATATCCTCTATCTTTTCATTCTAAAGTTCCTAAGTAAATGAACCTTAATTTGGAAATGTGATTTATAATACAAGGATTTAAGGATCATGAAATACCTGCATTAAGAAATACAAAATAAACATAAAATGCCTTTATTATTCATTAAGAGAAAACTCATGAATAGGATAACTTTATTTTCAGGCACAGAAGACTCCTTTAATGACAGCACTACTTATCTGAATACTGATTTGAAAATGATAGAGATAATCTGAAACTAGTCTACAATTTTTTATTATCAAAATGTGAATAAACCATTATTTATTTTCCATTGCTGTGCAACAAATCATCATACATTTAACATCGTAGTGAACACATATGCAATATCTCTATTTCCCCAGGGCCTAAATCTGGGGAGGTTACCTAATTCTAGGTCAGAATCTAAGGAAGCTGCTATCATGGTGTTGGCTAGGTCTGCAGATCTCAGCATTTACCTACAGCAACAAATTCTGTGGACAGAATTTGTTTTCTCTGCCATGTGGGAGACCTTCAACACCTGGGATCTAATAGGTCCTGTCATTCAGTCCCGTCTATAACATTGCCATTAACTTCTGCATGGCAAGCACACCTGCCATTGCTTTCTGTCCTTCACCTTTACCCAGAAGAGTTTCTAGATATATCACCTGATTGGCTCAGGTCTGGTCAAAATATGCTTCCTAGAATGAACTCAAAGTCAACTGACTTGGAAACTTGATTCCATCTGCAACATCCCTCAGCTTTGCTATAAATATCTTGTAATAAGCATGCAACCCCATCAAATTCACAGTTCCATTCATACTAACAAGAAGGGGGGTTTTATAAAGAGTGTACCTAAGAAGGCAGAGTTCATGGGGGCTCTCTAAGGTGTTTACCTACCATATCTTATATCCAAAATTTTAAAAATTCAGGTGGTTTGTTTTGATGTTGTCCAGAGCAGATGGATATTTTGGGTTGATACAACTCATTAACTTTAATGACCATGGTGTTGTATATATACTTAGTTTTCTGAGATACTTTCTTAAAAAGACATAACACTAGAGAATTCAGATACGGGATTTTGGAGGTTAGGAAGCAACATACTACACACATAACTAAAAGTGTTCACAAATTAAGTAAGACCATAGTTTTATTTTGTTGGTTTGAAAGATTTGTTAGATTAAATTGTATTTTCATTTTACATGCATTTTTCTACTACTCTACCAGAACATTAACTTATTTGAATTACATTTTAGAATCTTTATTACCTTGATAACTGGTTAATGGTTAAGATTTATATAAAGTAGATTTTACAGATATATAAATTATGACACTGAAAACCATTTCCCATTTCACTTTTAGCTGTCATCGTTAATGTACTTTATTTACCCCCATTTTATCTTGAAAAAAAGTTTTATTCCAAAGATGATTTGCTTGTTTCAGTTTTTAAAATATCTTTCTTAATCTTTCCTTGGTAACAAACACACCTTACAAATTATTATCTTATTTCAGTAAGAGGTTCTTAGTTTTTCTTCCCAAACTAGGATGCAGATTAACTTGATTTTACACAAGTTATCCATTTCCTTCCAGATTAACATTATCTGTGTTCCAAAAGACCCATCTATGTAATAAAATCATGTCACTTTACCCTAGTTTCAGCTATCTACATGAAAAGAAATATGCCTTGGAAATATCCCAGTGGAGATTCAAGAATAAAATGGTAACAACTTTGACCTACACATTACTGGTAAGAGCACTTCCTTTCTCTGTCTGTAATGATTTAGTCAGTGAAGGTGAAATGACCTAGGCTAACCTATAAGAACCATTACTGAGACTTTTACTAGAAATATTGAATTGTTTCTCTTTCTGCTGGGTCACCAGAATTTGACTATCCCCTATTGCTGCCACTTCTGTTATTTTTTGTATGTGAGGAAAATCTGCTTAAGAATAAAACCCATACAAACTAAGACAGTGGCAAGATATAGATATAGATAGAATGCAAATTCTATATGTGTAGCTACAAATATAGAAATAGAGACAACTGAGACAGGGTTAGTTAAAATTTGCATGCTTTTAAATGTCATCTGAAATAAAGAATAATTATTTTTGAATATTTACATTTAGCTCCATTTTACTCCTGATTTCACCTGTGTAACTTAAAGATGTACAAACCAATAGAACATTTTGCTTAAATTATTTTAGATTCCACTTTTGGTGTTTGTAATCAAGGCTTTCAACTAATATGGTTACACCATGTACTGGTAAGTAGAACACAGAGACCTAATAAAATAGGAGAGGGAATGAGAAAGTATACTAATGTTATTAATGTCACTGGAGATTGACTTATAAAGCTGAGATGCTGAAGAACTTTTCAGATTATATAGATAAAGATTAAAAAGCAAGCACAATAAAGCTTATCTGTACTCAGATTTGCTCAAGTTGCTCCCATAAGTTCTCTAATTCTGGGTGAAAATCACAGATGTTTGATTATTAAAAAAAATAATTTTCTTATTGAAGTAGAGAATTCTAGAAATCCGTAGAACTACACAATGGCAGCATAAATATGCTTCCTCTTTGGTTATTTCAATTTAAATATTGCATACAATTTTGACTCCTTCAGGTATGTGTTACCACACACCTTTCTCAGCCTAGTGCTCAACAATAACAATGGAAGTTATTAAAATTACTAAGTTTACAATGGAATATTATTCATTAATCAAAAAAGATGAGTATGTCATTTGCGGCAACATGGATGGGGCTAGAAGGAATAATGCTAGCAGAAATAAGTCAGAAAGAAAAAGAGAAATATTAGATAGCCTCATTTTTATGAGGGATATAGGGAAAACGGCAAAACAAGTGGACAATAATTAAAATTAACTGTCAGCAGAACTGAAGCCTAAAGAGGGGAGGGGAGATATTGGGTAGAGGGTGGGAGTGGCACAAAAGATTGAGATGGTGATGTACAGGTGTTAAGGTGGTGGGACGACCCTGGAATAGATAATGATGTAAAATAAAATAAATTGCATAAAAATACTAAGTGTGATTTAGAGAATACTGTATTACAAACTAAAAAGAATAGGAGATCCAGGGTGTCCACTTTCAGTGTCCTTAAGTTTACTCTTCAACCATGTTCATTCCTCCCTAATCATGGGAGGTTGAACTTGATATTTCCCTTCATTTGAATCATTTGTTTGCTGATTTCTTTTTGGATTCAACAAATAGAAGGTATTCAACAAATAAATATTTTCAGAAGTAGTAAGAGAATGAACTAGGGAGTAAATGGCATTCATCTCCATTAAACCATTGCGGCTTTGCTGTATTTATCTAATGAACACTACGATATCCATTAGGCAACACACTCCATACAGTTACTATTCCATTCATTGTTTCTCAACATTTTCTTTGCAGGGCTAGGGATAGTAAGAACTCCCAAGTATTAGATTTTCTGGAAGTTTCTTAGTGTCTCTTAACACAGTGCTTAAACCACTTAGATTGAACATGCCATCTGTTTTCTCAGAGTACGCAAGTTATTTTTATTTTTATTTCCCCTTTATAATATACCCTAAAATTTCCAAATATTCTATGATGTACATGCATTGCTTTAAAAATAAGAAACCAACAAGTACACTTTTTTGATATTATATATATTTTTAGAAGATGTTTGGTGAATATTTCCAGAAACTAGAAATTCAAGATAGAGAACAGTAATGATATCTGAAAGGAATTAAGATGTGTTGACATTTACATACTAGACACCACATTAGAGGATTTGCATAAATTATATTATTTATACAAACAGCTTTCTTTGTTGTTGCTCTACATAAGACATAAATGAGAGTTTGGTCATATATCTAGTAAGCAGAGCATCAACTCAAGACTGCTTAACATCTAAAAATATAATCAATCTGTAAACAATATGCATTGACAAAGAGGATGTTAGATTTACAATATTAGAGGTAGGAATACCCGTTATTTTGGAGGAATTGATTTTTCTTTCTGGTTTTAAAATAGCGAAGAGCTGCTGAGTAGATACTGCACATGTATTTGATTGGATACTCTACTATAGCATAGTTTAATCTCTCTCATAGTACCTCTGGGTTGTTTATACACACACACACACATATATATATGTATATATATATATATATATATATATACATATCAGCACAAGATCTAGAAGTAAATTAATACCATTAATATAGGAAAGTAAATTAATACCATTAATATAGGAAATGGCTAGGGCTATTATTAATAATAATTTTGTAATCCTGGAATTCCTACTTGTTGTACTCTGGAGACACTGAATCAATAATGAGATCTTGATATAAAAGTCTAATGTAGATTTCAAAGTTCAGGTTAAGTGTGTTTGAAAGCATTTATAAAACTAGCATTTTGTGTGTATGTGTGAAGCAAAAAAAATGGGTAAAGCTATGCAAAAAAATTAATAAATGTTTGCTTGTTCCACCATGGCCAAATATCTTCTCTGTATCTCCATATCTTTGAAAAATGACTCAGAAGTTAGTAATTGAAAAACTATGATACCCAGGCAAATATTCTTTGAATTCAATGATATATAGAAGCATATATAATCCACTATCAAATACAATGAAACGCTGCAGGGTTTTCAAAGAAATTGCTCAGAGTTAAGATAACTTTATGCTAAATTCTTTCTATAAGATTGCTCTAGGCTTAAAAGTATGGGTTTAAAACAAGTGTGGGAGGGAGTGGATGGCTATAAAACTTCTCACAGATCATTACCAATCATTATACATAGGACCAAATCTAATCAGGAAATTCTTATCTGCCAACTTTCAATTATTATTGCTAGACAGTGATTGGTTTAATATATTTTGTGAAATATTCTTCCAGTCTCTGTGTTGTATGGTATTTGATAGTCTTCAATGGCAAATGCAGTATGCTGGAAAACTTAGGACTTGGGTTATAGTTTATATTAAAGTTTTTGATAAATACATCTTACAACTACAAGCAGGGATGAAGCAAAATATGACTCAATTCTTACCTCTTTAATCTATATGAATTATTTTAGATATAATCACACAGTTCTATGGACATGAATATGTTCATTTCCATGAGTTATCTTTGGTGTGGTCACCAAATTTTGTAAATAATTGCACAAAAATATAAGCTAATATATTGAACAGATTGCATTAATTGTGAAACTTTTATGCTATTTTTTGTTCCTTTTGTTCAGTCATTCTTTTTTTTAATAATATATATATATATATATATATATATATATATATATCACATCATTTCAGTCCCTGGGGGTCACCCACCGCCTCCCCTTCCCACCCGCTCCAGCTGGTCCCCATTCTCCCCTTGTGCAGTTTCATTTGGTTGACCATATATTAGTGAAACCATTTGATTTCTGTCCCTTTCTATCTGGCTCATTTCTGCTAGAATGATTTCTTCTAGGTACATCCAGGTTTCCATAAATTCATCAAATTTGTCATTTTTAATTGATGAGTAATACTCCATTGTGTATATGTACCACATCTTTTTCATCCAGTCATCTGTTCTGGGGCATTTGGGTTGTTTCCATGTCCTTGCAATTATAAATAGTGCTGCAATAAACATCCTAGCACAGGTGTCCTTTTGTACCCACATTGAGGTCTCCTTTGGGTAGATTCCCAGAAGTGCGACTGCTGGGTCAGATGGTAATTCCATTTTCATTAGTTTGAGGGTTCTCCATACTGCTGTCCATAGTGGCTGGATGAGTTTACATTCCCACCAGCAGTGTAAGAGTGTCCTTTCTCCCCACATCCATGCCAGCACTTGTTGTTGCCTGTTTTTTTTTTTGATGTGGGCCATTCTTACTGGTGTAAGGTGGTATCTCATTGTGGTTTTGATTTGCATTTCTCTGATTGCTAGTGATATTGAGCAATTTTGCATGTGTCTGTTGGCCATTTGTATTTCCTCTTTGGAGAAATGTCTTTAGTTCTTCTCCTCACTTTTTGATTGGGCATCTTGTTTTGTTTTTGTTTAGTTGCGTGAGTTCCTTGTAGATCAGTGTTATTAATCCCTTATCACTCTTTTGGAGGGTGAAAATTTTTTCCCATTTGTTTGGGCTTCTTTTAGTTGTTTTCTGTTGTCTTTTTTGCCGTGCAGAAGCTTTTTAGTTTGATGAAGTCCCATCTGTTTCTGTTTTCCTTCAATTTTTTGCCTTCTGCAGATGATTCCAGAAACAGATTTCTGAATTGTACTTCATGGAGAGTTTTGCCTATGTTTTCCTCTATGCATGTTATGGCTTCAGGTCTGATATCTGTCTTTTATCCATTTTGAATTAATTTTTGTACATGGTGTGAGAGAGATGTCTTGGTCCATTTTTTTGCATGTCTTAGTCCAGTTTTCCCAGCACCATTTGTTGAAGAGACTATCTTTGTTCCAATGTAAGTTTTTCCCTCCTCTGTCAAAGATTAATTGGCTATACGTATGTGGCTTTATTTCCAGATTCTCAATTCTGTTCCATTGGTCTGATTGTCAGTTGTTGTACCAGTACCAAGCCGTTTTAAGTATTATGGCTTTGTAGTATAGCTTGAAGTCTGGGATAGTTAGTCCTCCATTCTCTCTTTTTATGGAGAGGAGGTTTTTTGATATTTGAGGTCTTTTGTTATTCCATATGAATTTTTGTAATTTTCGTTCTATCTCTTTAAAGAATGTCATTGGAATTTTTAATGGGATTGCATCGAATCTGTAGATTGCTTTTGGTAGGATGGCCATTTTGATGATGTTAATTCTTCCCATCCATGAGCAAGGAATGTCTTTCCACTTCCTTGTGTCTTCTTCTCTTTTAGTAGCGTTTTAAAGTTTTCTTTGTATAGTTCTTTTACGTGTTTTGTTAGGTTTATTCCCAGGTATTTAATTGTTTTTGGTGTGATGGCAAATGGGATGACTTTTTAAATTTCTTCTTCTTTTGCTTGGCTTTTTGCGTATAGGAAGGCTACTGATTTCTGTGTGTTGATTTTGTAGCTGGCAACCTTACTGAACTGGTTAATTATTTCAAGGAGTTTTTCTGTGGATTTTTTGGGGTTCTCTACATATAGAATCATATCATCTGCATATAATGATAGTTTCAGTTCCTCTTTTCCTATTTGTATCCCTTTTATATCTTTC
>PVHY01008166.1:0-63181 GCA_004024945.1 Uropsilus gracilis
AGCCCCAGCCATGGCTTCCTAGGTTGCCATTTACAGGTGTGCACCACCATGTCCGGCCCTTCTTTTCCTTTTACATTAAAAAAAAAAATCAAGATTTTTGTGTGTCACAAGGGCAAAGTTGAGAATAACTAGACTAAAGGGTGTGAGCTTGGATAACATTTATTCTGGAATCTTGCTGTCTGGATAAAGGAGAGGGAAGTTGGGGGGGTGTCAACTGGCTGCTTTCATATAGATAAGGCAAGTATGAGCAGTGCTCCTCTCTCTCTTTCTCCCTCTCTCTATCTCTCTCTAACAGTAGAGCTATGTGAGAGGAATTTGTGTCCACTTAAAAGTCTGATATTAAGAGCCCTTGTCTTGAGTGTTTGACATGGTTTTAGGTAGAGGAGTGATGAGCCTTGCATTTGTCACACATAGAAATATATTGTTTAGGAAATCCACAAAATATTATATCATTCCAGAACATCTACTTTTGGTATTTATCTGCCTAGAAATCTTCAATGGCCCTTTTATCCCAATAGCCAGTGTCTCCAAATGCCTCAGCCTACCTTTCTGAGCTCAGCACTCAAGGCTCTTCACAGACTAGACCTAACCCTGGGCTTATCTCCCACTCTAAGGCCTATGCACCCTACCTTCATTCTAGTCATTAGCCCTCACACACCCAGGTGCTCCATCTTCTAACCTGTATCATTCTTTCTGAATGCTCTACCTCCCATTTATAAGAAGAGCTGTATCTTCCTTCAAAAATCCAAATACCTTGAGATTTTGCTTTATCCTTCCCCCAAATCCACAACCACTTCCCCTTCTGTGCTCACAGTGTTTTGTTCATGGCCTGTTATAGTATCCATGACAATGTGTGCTCATTTTTATGCCCCTAACCATATTGTTTCTAGCACCTATGCCCAATGCCTGACAGAAGAGAATCTCATTAAATGTTTGTTGGGTGGGTAAATGAAAAACTTTATGAATAAACAAATGACTCTTCTTCCTCCACTAAAATAATGAGGTTTTCTAGGACAAGGTCCAGCTCATTTTACATTCCTAGCAAATGTTTGTTGACCAAGTCTCAGAGCTGGGTAGCCACAGGGGCTCATATGAGCCATACGTTCCTTTAGCAATAATAACAGAAGACAACAGAGAAGTCATCTAATTTGCCCCAAATCACACAGCAAGTTAGCGGCACAAAGAGCACCAAAACTCAGACCTTTTTACCCTTCCTCATGATACCATATAATAAGGTCACAATAATGGTAAGTTAATATCTATTGAGAATTACTAGGTGCCAGGCACTGTACCTGGTCCTTTATGCATTATCCCATTGAACTCTCAAATTAAGTCTAATGATCATCCTCATTTACACACTTAAGAAAATGAGGTTCAGAGATGGTAAACAACACACACAAGGTCATAGAAGACATTATACCAGGCTGGCTTACTCCAACACCCTGTTCTTATCACCAAGCTATGCTCAGTTTTATTTTCCAAAAGATCTTTTCATCCCTGCAGTCAGTATCCCCAAATGCCTCTTTGAAATTTGGCACTTGTGAGTCAGCAGTAGCCTTTCCCCTTATCCTGCTTGCCTTTCTGATCATGTGTGCTTGTCAGCAATCTACCAGCTGGCCCAGAGTTGTTTCTGTTCAAAGCAGAGATATTCCTTCCACAGGCGGCAGCCAGAACTTCATAGAGCTTACCGTCATACGTCACATACGGGACCTGGAACCCTCTGGCACTGTTCCCTTCATTGGACTTAAACTGAATCCACAGCCTCTTGGATCTGGAGGTGAAGGCAATGGGTCGTTCGTAGGTCTGGCATGTTTCATATGTTGTCACAGAATTGGATGAAGCTGCCAAAAGGAGTTGGGGGTGGAGTGGGATTCAAGATTCATCACTGAACAGGTAGACAACACACACACCTTTTTCAGTCACCATGAACCAAATTATACTCAGCTCTTCAGGCCCAGCTGAGCCACTAAAAATCCAAATGTCCTGGAAATCAAGTAGATGCAGCTGGTAATGATGGGCCCTGAAGGAAGGCAAAGCCTGAAAGGGCTGTGGCTGGGCCAACAGCTGCAACCCAGCCTGTTGTTCTCACTGCCAGGGCTGAGGGAAGAGCCTTCAGATTCCAGAGCTGACCTGCTATAATCTCGTGATAATCACCAGTATTTACTGTGTGCTTCTGAGAAGCACCAGGCAGTATGTAGGGACCTTGTGACCTTTGTCTCATGTAACTCTTTGGAAACCATAGGAGATCGCTTCTCAGCCTTTTGGCTAAGATCAAGTGTCGAAAATCAGAAGAGTTTGGTGCAGTTACTACCTCATTAATAGAGATTAAGGACTTACCCAGGATTCAAAACTACATCAATAATTTCAGACATTGTGCCCACCAGTAGGCATGGTAGACAAGTGTTTATTGTTATTATTTTGAGTATGTACTTATAATAACCCTATGAGGGAGCTTCTATTATTATCCCCAAAGTCAAGGAAACTGAGGCACAGAAAAACCCAGAAGTATGCCCAAGAACACAAACTACTAAGAGTTGGAACTGGGATTCACCAGTCTGGCTGCAGAATCCACTTACTACCCTGCCTCAAGTGTGTTGAGGGTAGCATCCCCTTGTGGACCTGAGGTCATGGGTCAGGATGGGAAGAGGATCCTTTCTAGCTAGACCATGCCTATGGTCTTGGTCAGCCCCCAAACCAGTTGCTTGTGTTTGGAGTTTGAAGCTGCTTCTCAGGATGTGGGGCTAGTCCTGCATGAACTTCACCTGCTTTCTGTCCCTGTAGAATCTAATCTCTACCTCCAGGGTTCAGCAAGAGGCATCAATGTGTGATTTTGGTTTTTTTGAAGACTTGATAAACTCATATTTAACTCTGTTCCAATACATTTAAATGTTCTGACATTTAAAGTTGGGAAATACACCAGGTGTGGTGGCATGCACCTGTAATCCAAGCGCTGAGTGGCAAGAGGTCAGGAATTGCTTGAGTTCACGGGTTCGAGACAACCCCGGGCAACATAACAAGACTTGGTCTCGAAAAAGCAGCCAGGTATGGTGGCGGGCACCTGAATTACAGCTACCTGGGAGGCTGAGGTTGGAGATGCTTGAGTCTGTGGGATCGGGACTATCCCCCCGGGCAACATAATGAGACATAGTCTCCAAAAAAATAAATAAATAAAAATAAAAAAATTAAGGTGGAGAATACACATTCAGGCTTAGAAGGGGTGAGGAGTAGAGGGTGACACGCACAGGTTTTCCTCATCACCAGGTAGTCCCCACAGTCGTCCTCCACTGGCAGGAAGATCTCAGGGACCACAATCAAGATGCGGCGCTTGGGGGGTGGGTTGATGGTCCACGTACACTCGGTGTTGGCTGGGTAATTTCCTGGGTAGTTAGGGGATTCGATGTAGCCCGTGAAATCGCCCAGCTCCCCTCCACATCTTCTGTCTAGGAGAGGAATGCCACAAATTAGGAAAGACAAACCATTGTCCCTCTATTCTGGCCACTGCAGGGGGCTGAAGGAGATACATTCTCACTGAAGAATGGGCCTGGAAATGACACCATTGGGAGATGAGTCTGCTCAGATCCCCCTCAGGGAGCCAAACTACATTACCACCCCACGAAGAGCCACTCCTCCCAACTCCCAGCTCTCAGTTCTCATTAACTAGAAGGGACTAAAGGGACAGATATTGGTCAAACAAAAGGACAACTTTAGTTTTCAACATCTTGTTTACAAAATCCAAGAGCCAAAGGAACTTATCATACACAACTTCATAACCTGTCAAAATAAGGAGAGAACACAGCTTACTGCTCAGTGAAGGGTATTTGACCCTTACCTAAGGATATTGAATAAGACACGACCATCATAGCCTTTCACTTTTCTTTCTGCTTCAGATCATAGTTGAGTTTTAAGTGGGGAAGAGAATTCTCAGAGTTATCAGTCAGTAAAGGGCATGGTGGATATTTACCTCTGGCACCAAAGGCAAGGAGTTTGGACATTTATATATGTACACATGTGTACACACATACACACAAACCCTACAACTCAGCCATATCTTCATTCAGTGACACTTCACTCATGCAACAAATGTTACCAAAAGCTCTGGAAATTCAGAAGTGAGAAAGACATACTCCTTGCTTTCAAAGAGCTTATCAACTGTCAGGTGAATGGGTTCAAGAGCAGATGTTGAGGGGATTACCTAATTATAACTGTGACCTATTATTTATGGTAGAAATAAAACTAGGTTTTTGTTCTTGGAAGAGAAGAGGTGGGTTGAGAAAACTGCTTTCCAACCTGAGGAGTTGTGCCAATTGGTTCCTAGGCACCAAATAAGGGTGGGGTGGGGGGGCAGATGGACAAGGAAGCAGAATCTTCTAGCACTACGATCATCCCCAAGTTTAACCTCCCAACAGACTGGAATATGAAAAGAGGTAATAAACTTCTTGTGATGGTAGATGAAAGAGGATGGTTATTTGTGAGGATGTTGCTAAACATTCTTTATTGGGATAGAAGAAAGCTAGACAACCTCCTAAAGACAAAATTTAAATGATTCACCGCCTCCTTCTTTTCCAAACTCCTGCAGTTTAGGGTAGACCTTCTTGCCCCCCTAAATTGCTATCTTAATGATACAGACTTGGATGAAATTTGTCTTTGGCCTTTACCAGAAAATTTCACATACCGGTTAAAACAAACACACATACCAAGCAAGTTCTTGAATGATGTGTTTCTCATTTCTATAGAAGACAGATCAAACACCTTAGCATGGCATCATGGTTTCCCTTTCTGGTCTATTTCAAATCATATCTATATTTTATTTCTATATTTTACGTTCAGGTTCAGGGGTCTCTTTTCCTGAAAGCCTTTCACTTTCCTGAGTCTACACTTCCTTGCCCCCCCTCCCAGGCACTCCTATGGTATAAAATTCTTTCCTCCCTCCTCCCACCTACCACTCCCCGCCCCCCATCAAAACCTTTTCATGCCTTCCAGAAGCTTTTCCTCATTTCAGAGTGAACTGCTTGTTCCTCTGCAATTCCACAGCCATTGCTCCCTGCAGAACAGAGGCTAATTCTGCTTGGACTGCCTAGCACACTGACATATAACAAGTCTTTCAGGAATGCTTGCTGAACAGAGTTGATCTTAAGTTTTGCTTTGAGAGGAAATGAAGATAAGCGACCTGTGATTAAACCTGGAAAAGCAGCCAGGATCAATAAAGGTGAGGACCTGGGGGTCAAGCCCTATTCTCCTTCAGTGCTGCTCTGCAGAGATATGAGGGGGCTGGCTAACAATGTGGTTCTGAATAGACTGAGACCCCATCCACCATGACCACCCTCCCTTTCCCTACCCCTACCAGGCGAACCGAGACACTTGGCCTCTTAATCAAGACTGTGAAGGACCTAAGAGAAAGACCTACTTTTACACTGAGTTATGTTTGTGGAACCATCAAAGTCAGTTGTGGTATTTCCTGGGCATGAAACACAGTTATTTTTCCCAAATTCAGGCTGATATGTTCCTGCTGGGCAACGAATACATCGGTGAATGGTGGTGTTGTAGAAATGTCCAGGTGAGCACTGAACTGTGGGTGGAGAGAAATGAAAGAAAAGACTGCATTTCTATCTACTGCAATACAAAAGTTTTCACACTTCATGAAATTAATTTTTATGTCCAAATGAAGTAGTGCCTTCCTGGGGCTAATCAACACTTAATTCCCTAAATAGCTAGCTCAGGTCAGACTTGTGACTCATGACACCGAAAAACACAAAGGGAGCAAACTATGAGTGTATCTTCGGAGGATTTATGATCCACATCGAGTCAGACAAATGATCCCAGCGCCAGTGTTCCTGCAGGGTAGCTATTGAGTACTGAGGGATGCTGGGCAATGAAATGGCCTGAGAGCTTGGCTCCTGCCGGGCAGAGTGGGGCTTTGGAGCAGGAGTGGGACCTGCCCTGTAGGGGGAGCTCTAGGTAAGGGATCTGAGATGGAGGCAGGCTGGAAGGAAGGAGCAGAGGCCCATATTCAAAACCTGCTCATCTCTCTCTGACCACCCCTCCAGCCAGCTCCCCCTGAAGGGGAAAGGTGTTGGGTGAGACCAGTTCTAGGGAGTTCTGTGCTCCCTGAACATCCACAGTGCTGGTGGTGCTGGGGGCCTGACTGCCCAGCTGATGGGGCACCGCATCTGCCAGCTCCAAGCCTGCCTTGATTACAGTTTTACCAAACTCCCAGATTCTTAGAAGAGAAATTCAGTTTTGGGAAATCAAGCTGGCAAGTCCTCACCTCTGGTTTCACAGTCTTGGAAGGAAGTGGCTCCCAGGTGTTTGGTGGAGAGGCCTCCTCCACAGGGGAAGCAGGAAGTGCGGCCGGCTTCAGGCTGGAATGTGCCTAGAACACAGAGCTGGCACGGTGCAAAGCCATCTACGGAATATTCTCCAGGTTGGCACAGACCTGGAAGCACCAATGACCTGAGGTAAGCGAGATAGATGCCCTGAAAGACCATCCCCACCTCACTGCAGATGAAAAGAGACATTGGTCTCACCTGTCAGCCTATGCTGAACCTCAGCTCCACAAAAGTCCTGTCCTGCCCTGCCCCTGACCCTGAGGAGGTGCATATGATGCCTGAGGTTTACACATAGGCTTTCACAACCCAGTGCAAACATGGAAACCAGGAGTAAGTGTTGAATGTTTCCAAGTTTCCAGGCCTGGGAATGCTTCAAGCTTGGGCTGTATACTCCCCGCAGACTCTCTGCTCTGAAGTCAACTTGGTAATTTCAACCCAGAAACACATGGTCACCTTGCTGCTTATATCCTAGGGTTATAAAGTGTCTCCCCTGTTTCACCAATTATGTTTATTAAGTCACATCCCCTTGCACTGAGGTATGTTCTGCCATTCCCTTAATTAGTCTACTAAGTCCACTCAATCTGATCCATGTTGACAGTAGCACCTTGGTTTATTATTATTTTTAAATTAAGAAGCACAATTATAAACAAACACCAAAAAAATGTGAAAAAAACAACTTCCATATTGTTGATAAGATGCTATAAAAATCGTCCTGTCGCCTGTTCTTAATTATCTCTCCTCTATTAATCCTTATGGTCTTCTTTCTACCAGGTCACAGATACAAGATAGTGAATGAACACACACCCAAAGGAGGAGTCTGGTGTCCGTCAGACTTCATGGATTCCAATCCCTCCACTCCTTGACTCTGTGGTCTTGAGTCATTTTAACCTCATAAAGTTGTAGTAGAGATACAACAACCTTGTGAATAATTAATGTAGTACACTTAGCATGATGCCTGGCATAGATGTGTATTCACTAAATGTAAGCAATCATTATGATAGTTTTACTAATATTCTTCATACCATAAATACTTCTTAATATGGTCACATACAAAGCGTGAACTGATACCCAAAAGACCCTCCTCAATTTCACAGTACTAGGATTTCATAATAGGCCAGAGACAGAGTAGGAGTCACACAGTCAATTTGAAAACCTAAGTTTTAAACCAAATAAAATCAGTCTTTTACATTCTTCTGGGGACAACACTATATATGCACACCACCACCACTACCACCACCACCACTACCACCACCAGAGAGCCCTTCTGCATCTGAGCCCACCAAATGGCAAATGATTCTTCTTCATTAATAAAAGGGAAGATATTCATTCAAAAATTATTCATATAAAAATTAAACAGGGAAAACACCCACAGAACTTAAATGAGTTTGGCTCTAGATTAGTATTTATAAGAGATGATCAGGAGCTTCTCACAGAGGCAGTACCAGTTTTAACAAACTAACCTTTTTTAAAAAAAAATCAATAAGCTATGAATTTGAGATGAAAGCTGGAAAAATAATCAAAATTACTTTCTCCATTTTAACATTTGAAGATTATCTCTAAACAATGGAAAATCACAGGGTCTCAGATGACATTTACTTACAGTGAATAAAACATGCAATTGTGACTTTTACACTTTTTTTCTACCAATGTATTCTAGCAGATTTTTGTTCATTAACTCAACTGGGCATCAGTGCAGCCTCTGCCAGGCACGAAGTTAGGGAACAGAGGGTCAAAAATAGCCCCTTCATAGTCCAATATAGCTATAGCCCCTGTTCATAGGCAGTTCATGGTACTTGGTGTAGAGTCTTTGAAATGCCACTTCAGGTAGACAATGATATTGGGGTAGGGGGAGTTAGAAGGAGCAGATGCCAGCCTTACCTCCACATTCAGACATATTCCAAACCTCTGGAGTCTTCAGAACCCCAGGATTTTCTGGTCTCGGGCATGGTTCACATGTGATTTGTCCTTCCTCATTTTGGAAAGTTCCATTTGGACATAAAATGCAGCGTTCTTGTGTTCCATCGTAATATGTCCCAGCCCTGCAACTGACTAGCCAAAGGGGAAATCATTTGTCAGTGAGGGGACAGAGGCCTGGTCAGAACAGTGTGAGTGTTAGAGACAAAGATAAGCATGCTCCCCCACGAAAGCCTCCCCAGCACAGAACACACACTACTTCTGGATCCCCTGTGCAAATCCCTCTGCCAGGATCCCTGCTGCCCATTGTCTGAGTTGTTTACAGGTCCTTCCTCCCTCAGCCATGAACACCCTGTGAGCAGGGAAAGCGGCCCTAATTATCTTTGTAGCACAAATGCTTGCTGACTCTCCCTGCTTCACAGAGCTGTCATAAGGATTATAAGGTTGAAGTCATTTATTGAACAAAGGTCTAATGCTGAAAAAAAGAGAGAAGAAGGTGTTGAGTGTTATTAACTCTGGCAGAGATCATCCTAGCAGGCTTTTTAGAAGTGGTCACATTTGCATCAAACCTTTAAAGATGAGTAGGATCTTCCAAGATAGGAAAGGGGGCAGGTCATAAAGATTCACGTGTGACATAGGGAAGGAGAGGAAAGAAAGGTAGGTTGAAGATTGACTGAGAAAGTTCTTAGAAGTTGTCTTTTGAATTTTATTCTACAAGTAAAAGAACCATTGAAAGGAGAAGTCTAGGACCAGAGACTGTTTTGAAAACCTGAGTGTCCAGTGGCTGTGAGGAGGGTGACAGAGAAGATATCTATAAGTAAACTCCCCCAGATAACAATTTTCCTATTTTAAATAGCCTTTATGTTATAAAGAGTAAACCCTGTAAATGTCTCTTAAAAGGATGATTTATAAGGAAATTAATATATTATGTTTCTGATTATATTACCGGCATTATTAATGTGAATTTATTCCTTATTTTCAGGTATGAATGTTAAATCAAAATATTGAATTGGGCCACCTAGATTAAAATTCATAACCATCAAAATAATCTAATAGTTAACGTTTGTTGAATACTTACAATCCACTAGACACTGTGCCAAAAGCTTTTTGTATATTATCTCATTTATTTTAAAGCAAAACCCTAAAGAGCTAGGATTGCTTGCTCCTTTGCACAGAAATGGAGACTCGGGGATATGAAGTAATTTGGCCAAGTTCCCTCAACTAGCCTGTGAAATACACCTATGGTGAGATCAAGACCTTTGAGTTAAGGTCAACAAAAGCATTTAACAAAAATTCAGACCGAATCACAGATCAGTCTGAAAGGACTGCCAAGAAGATTCTCTGTGGGACACTAGGGGAATTTATTTAGAATAAACACATTCTCTCTTGTACTTAAGCTGCCAAGAAATAGAAAACAAAATATCACACAATCAAGTTAGCTGTTAAAGCTCTTGAATGTTTGTTATTATCCTATCCTACAAATGAAATCTGCACAAATACTTTTAGAGTAAAAGATGACAAAGGTCCATATTAACAGTAATAGAAACCTCTTTACATTATCCTTAATCTTGTAGAAATAGACTTTTTTGTCTTAGTAGCCAAACTATGCCACACTTCAAATATAATTTCTACAATTAAGTACAATCAAAATCTACCCTACAGTATAAATCTTAATACTTTTTAATATTGTTTGTATTTTTTCATAATGTTTTTGATATAATTTAGACTTTTTTGTATAATATATTTTATATGACTTTATGACACTTTAAAAAATTAAAAGTGGACCAAACTCTTGCTTTTCTTTTTCTTGGCCAGCAGCATTCCAATGAGTATGATGCATAGATCTCTGGCTTGACACAACCTATAATTCTACACTTAAAGAGCAGCCCTACCGGATAATGGCTTCCAAAATTACTCTGGTTTCGGTCTATCCCCCATGAAATACTGGGGTGAATTATAAACCGTAAATTCGTGATTTTTTTTTCCTGCATCCCACCTGACTATACTGGTACCTAGATCAGGTTAGTAAATGAGAAAATAATCCCCGCATGGCTCTACTGAGCCAACCTTCTGTGAAGAGTGTCAGAAAGTAAATAAAACCAGAGCTGTCCCTAGTTCCTAATAGCCCATGCCATTTCCATCTGGGGAGCAGCTGTTTTCAAGATACTCCTTCTCCTGGAGGGGGAGCGGCCACATGATGACAGTGGGCCCACAGCCTTTCAACCACAGCTCATCCGAACAGCAGGGTCCGGGCCTTCCCAGTTTATCAGGCGGAAAAATGATCTCCTGCATGAGTAGACAAGACTGGATCCGGTTCTCACCGAAAAGAGGAACTGGATGGGCTCCTGCTAACCACTCCTCACATCTATTTAACACCCTCACCAAAGCCTTTTCAAGTTTACATTTTGAGAAGTCTAACAAAATCCCACATCTGTTGCGATTTCTCCACTGAACAAAGGGCTGTGAAATGCCCCTCGGGCTGCCCTGAGGAAAAGAGGGCACCAGCTCTTCTTTCTCACAGTGAAAGGTCTGCTTCACATAAACAAACTCAGCGTGTCCCTCACTGTTTCCATTTTCCTTCCAGAGAAAAAGACCTACAGAAATGATTCATGCCAAGTACCTTCCGAATTAGTTTCTTTCACAAGGTAAAAATGAGCTAAACACCAAAAGCGATTCTGAAATGTCATGAAGAGCCTGAAAACAGCTATTTGCAATGTGCTGAAGATCTGGCCTGAAGAGACCTCAAATCACACGTTCCAATCGGTTCCCTTTTCTCCTTGAGCAGCCAGCTTGTTTTGCTGCCCCAGACAAAGGAGTCAATTGCCCCCAGAACACTTCACTATCACAGCAAAGCTTTTGTGCATCTTCAGTGACCATTAAAATCCCATTCTCAAATCCCACACAGCTGTTTTCTCCCCATCTTTAAAAGAAAAATATAAGAAAGCTTTTCTGATGCAAAGGGGAGAGAGCAGCGGGACCAGGATTAATGGCGACAAAGAGTCCTAAAGGCTCACCCTCTTTTCAACACCACGGCCTTTGAGTGTTTCAGGCTGTGGACAAACACTATGGTCTCTCTGTGGCTAAGATGGTGAGACTAATAAAAGAGGTCACTCTCTAGCATCTGACTGTTTTCTGAAGAATCATGCCTGGACTTCTGAAGGAGAGCCACAGCAGCCCACGCAGATTCCCAGGGTGTCAGGGAGCTGTTTTTTTATCACAGCTCAGAGGCATGGTGCTCTCAGCAATGGCCTGGCCTCAAGATACTGATTTGAACCTCTTTTCAATGAATGCATCCAGCACCCCTTTAGGCTGAGAGACTGACTTATTGCATCTGTTCAGGTTTTCATTACATATTCAGTCTTGCTATTTGAAAATATTCTTATAGGTGGGTCAGAGAGATGAGTCCAGCTTCCTTGGCCAATAGATGCTACATTCTCTTCATGCCAAGTTAACTGGAGCCGAGATTTAGGAATGAAATCTTTTTGCCCTCTACTTAAATATTTCTGCCTTTGGCACTCTTTTCTCTTAATGTTAGTTTCTTTCCTTGAAACCTCAACCAGAGTTAAGATTCATTTATCCATTCATGCAATCAAATCTTATTGAGCACTGACTAAGGGCTGAGTTCTGTTTCTAGATATGGAGATATAGCAGATACAGGCATGCCCTGGCCCTAGAAGGACTCTCAACCCAGTGGAGAATATGAGCAATGTACAGTAAATGAGCAATATACAGTAAAATGTTAACTAGTAACATGATTTTCAAAAAGTAGAACAGGGAAAGAGAGGGAGACAAAGTGGGGGCAGTGGAGTTCATGCACAAGTAATTTTGAGAGGAGAACCAGGAAAGGATCTCTGAGTAGAGATAAGAATATAACTCCACAGTTGCATTGCCTAACAGCAAAAGGCCAGTGCACTGGGACCATTAGTGAAAAGGGCAGGATGACAGGAGGTGAAGTCTAAAATACAAACAAGGGCCAGACCACATAAATTCTTGAAGGGCATGTGAAGAAATTAGACCATACTCAAAATATATTGGACACCATGAATTGCAGAGACATGATATGACTTACAGCTTTAAAAGATTTTCTGGCAGCTATATGAAGAGCAGGCTGAAGGGCAAGGAGAGTGTCTATTCACTGTCTATCACAATAGACTGGGCTGGAGATGATGGTTTATAACAGAGTGACAATAATGGAAGAAGAGAAAACTACTTGGATTCAGGACATTATTTGATGTCTTTGAGATGACCTTGAGATTTTCAACTTGCACAACTGGGTAAATAAAGGTACCATTTATTGAGGTGAGGAAAGAGATGCAGGTTTTATGAGGAAGGAGGAAAAACTATAATTTTATCCTTTGAATTTTATATGCTGATTGACCATGCAAGCGTTGATATTTAAAAGGCATTGGTTATACTGGTTACCTCCAAGGTGGAATGTTACACCTTAGGGATTTACAGAATTATCCACTGGGTGTCTGTAAAGCATTTTCATGTCTCTGTAGGTTTATGTTTTCCTAAAATTAAGAAATAAAGACTCACTGGTTTAGTGCATGGGTAAGCCAGGCCCCTCAGTCAATCTACCTCTCTATTAGTTATAGATTCATGGAAAGTACAAGGTCTCCAAGAAAAGAGCAGGCAATTTACAACTTGGGGTGGGGGTTGGGGGTAGGCGGCAGTAGAAGGAACCAACTAGTTTGTTTCTTTGCAATGTATTGAGAAGAATTACAGTTTAATTGTGTGATTGAGTAGGTTCCTTGATTATATTATCTAGCTTAAACCAAACTGTTGCCACATAGAAAGCAGTTTCAAATGATTCCTGTAAAGACTAAAGGCAGCACCCATGATGAAAGCAAAGATGAACAACAGGAAGCATCAGCGCTGACACAGCTTTTACTCTAGCAATAGCTGTAGGTCAAACCACACCATGAGAAGCAGGACTGATATCATCATATCTGACATGCATCAAGCCAAATGCAAGCAATGAGCAGAAAGATCATTTGAAAAACAGATATACAACCCACCACTGGTAACAATGAACCTTGCAATATTGTAGAACCTTGCAATATTGTAGCCAGTTATTTAAAATATTTGACTAATTAATCTATACCTCATTCTCCCACCTTTTATGATGTACATTACATATTGATCAATAGTACAAGTATATCATTTTAAAACAAATAAAAGTGCTTTAAGTATATGTGTGTGCAATGAAAAATGTTCAACATGTCTGGGTGGAAAAGTCCATAGCATAAAACAGATAAAGGTCAGAACTGGAGAGGATGGTTTGGGAATCACCAGCGTATAGTGATGTTTTAAGCTGACACTGGTTTAGGTCATCCAGAAGAGTGATCTCAGAAGAAAGAGAAGGGGAAGGAGAGTGAGCCCTGTTATTTAAGAGATCAAAAATCAAGGGAGACTCAGCATGGAAAATGAAAAGGAAGCACCCACTAAAAGTAGGAGGAGAACCAGGAGGGTGTGGTATCTGAAACCCTTGAGAAGAGTTTTTCCAGGAGGAGAGGGGGATCAACAATGTTTTAGTGAGAGCCAGCTACTGAATTTGGTACTATAAAGGCTATCAGAAACCTTGAAGAAAAAAACAGCATCAGTGGAAAGGTTGAGGAGAAAATGGAAGGAGCAGAAATAAAGTGAGTTTAGGTAATTCTTTCATGGGGTTTTGCTCTCTAGGAGGTCAAAGAAATGAGGCAGTATCAGAAGAGAAGCATGAAGTTTGAGGAAGATTTGCTGGGTTTTTAAGACAGGCAGTAGGTTTGCGTAATGTTGGAAGTGGTGTACAGAGAATTTTACAATGCACAGATGATATACAAAAGGGTACTCAGGCAAAAGAATAGCCATGGGGAATGAGAATAAGAAGGTGTCCCAGGAATTACTGACACTCAGTATTATTACACCTAGGTGCAAGATAGGAGATGGTGGCAACTAGGCTTGTGGGAAAAGTATGACCAAATTAGAGAGACTTGCTTGCATTGCTGAGAAGCCTTTATCTTTTAGCGCCATTAGAACATTAGTCAAGAAGAGCCACCCAGGTCTTAGTTGTAGTCTAGAAAGATCTTTGACTGATTGGGAACCAAGACTGGAGGAAGAAAACCCAATTGGAGAGATTCTCAATGCTTAGCATAAGGGATATTGAGAACATGAAGGCAGTAGGTGGAGTAGAAAAAACTTAGAGAAATATTTAGAAGGAAAATGAGCATTTGGTGATAAATTGGATTGGGGACTTAGGAGAGGAAAGAATCATGGTGAGCTCAGAGGTTTCTGACTTGGTGTCTGATCTGTTCTTTGCTTCCAACATGTACCTCATCTTAACCAAACCTGTTTCATATGCAAGGGACACTGAAAAACAAAACTATGAGCTGTTTGAATAGTTAAATGAATGTGATCACTGGGGAAGAGATAATCAGAAAAGATTAACAGGAAAAGCTGAGAAAAATATGCATTTGAGAGAACATGAGAAAGAATAAAAACTCAGATATAGAAAAGGGAACTGAAGACTGAATTTTGAGTCAAAGACACTGAGAGAAGAATAAAGAATCAAGTCAAGTAGGTTTTTGAGTAGGGAGTAAAGCATAGAAGCATTTTAGAAAGATGACTCTGGTCATAGATGCAAGCAGAGCAGAAGAAGGGGGAAGAACAGAAGGCAAGGGAAGTAATTGCAAGGTTTTGGCAGTTATCTAGAGAAGAGATGGTGAGGATCAAAAGGCACTAGTGCCAAAAGGTTGAAGAATAGGGAATGAACAATGGGGCTACAATTGTAGAATGTCATTCTAGGAAGGAGAAAACTCTGGAATAACTGAAGTTTGGAACCCTGGTGGCCAGGAGATTAAAGAAGGCTTCTCTGATTCTTCCATGGGAGGGCTAAGTGCATCTTACTTATCCAGACCTCCTTGCCACCTGCCACAGGCTGATGGGAAGGCTCTCCATCTGAGTACAGGATGAGTAACAGTCACAGGGCACAGCTTCTGCCCAGGAGAGGTAAGAATATTGAGTTTGAGAAAATTAAGAACCTAGGCTCTTGAGTCAGATCCAGATTCATTTAAATCTTGACTGTGTCATTTACTCGTGAGTGACATGGGGAAACTGCTTAACTCCTTATGCTTTTGTTTCATTATCTGTAAAAAGGGTATGATGTGAAACAGATATTTAGTGAGGATAAATGAGATAGCAAACATACAGCCAAGTATCACTTAATGACAAGGATATGATCTCAGAACACGTGCCATTAGGCAGTTGTGCTGTATGCACCCTGTAGAGGGTAATTATACAAACCGAGATGAGGTGGCCCAATATACACCGAGGGTCGATGGTATGACCTCTTTGGACCACTTTTCTATACACAGTTTGTTGTTGACTGACAGGTTGCTAGGTGATACATAACTGTAAAGCATCTAAGACAGCACTGAACTCATTGTAAGTGCTCGATAAATGTCACCATTTTGTTAAATTATGTCCTTAAAACTTTTTAATTAGAGAGATTTCCTACTAAATCTGGGTAATGAGTATTAGTCTAATACTAACATATGTTATTAATACTTTGTTTTGCTTGACCAAAGTAGAAAACTGCCTGTTCCATTCCAAATAATTTCCCAGTTTTGGAAGAATTCAGAAGAAAGTATCAGAAGGAATCCAAAGTGCTCTGCACTTGCTCAAGTCTCCCCTGCCTGAGGGTATTCCCTCCCTCTCCCTCTTTCTGGAGCTTAGGAAGCCCAATACTTCCACACTAGGTCTCAGCTCAGAGGTCATGTGCCTCAGAGTCCACTCTGAACACCACAAGGACAGTGATCCTCCTCCCCTCAACCTTGTTTTTTCTTCACAGCACCTGTAGCTATTCGAATTATCTTTTTTTTTTTTTTTTGAGACTAGGTCTCGCTATATTTTGCCTGTGGAACCACAGGCTCACGTTGCCCGGGGTACCACAGACTCAAGCAATCCCCAGCCTCAGCTTCCCAGGTGGCTGGGATTACAGGCCGCACCACCACGCCCACGCCCAGCTATGTTTTGGGACTAGGTCTTGCTATGTGCCCCAGGCAGGATTTGAACAGCTATCCCTGGCCCCAGCAGCGGCTTCCTAGGCTGCCACTTACAGGCATGTGCCACCATACCCAGTCTTGGAATTATCTCTTCTCATTGCCTTTTTATGGCCCATCTCCCTTTATTAAACTAGGAACTTCATGAAAACAAGAAATTTACTCATTATTTTGTTACTGCTTCATTCCAAGTACATATAGTGGCTCAGAGTGCTTTTTCAATAAATATTGGTTAAAGTCACTTTCTCAAATGTTGCAGGGGAGAGTTACTGCTGTGAAAATTTGAATTAAACTTTCTAAGTCTTTCAAGAATGTAGGTTTTAGAACATTATCCAGTTTGCTAGTGTTCTGGATTGTTTTTTATAACCTCAGCAAGTTTTAAGAATAATTAAATACAAAACTACACATATTAGCAACCACATTTCTTAAATAATTTACCCTTCATGAATGAATAAATATCTATGAAAGTATAAGTATCTATGAAAGAAAGATAGCCAGAGAGATGTTTTTTTTCTTCAAATATGAAGAACTTTATGGAATACTATGGAGTTTGAGAAATTTTTTTCTTAGTGAATATTATCACCACTTTTTTCCACTCCACTAAAATGGGTAACAGATGGTACAAAGGTCACTAGCAGAGCAGGCTGTCTCCAAAGTCTTTAAATGCCAGACTAAGGAGAATTTACTGTGTAAAAATGACTGTAGAAAGAAAGTGTTTAATTGTTCAGAAGTGATTATGTTGTCTGCTGAACTTGAGACTTCAAAATTTATTAATGATGTTGAAAAAAACAAATAATTCATTGGAAAAATGGCAAGAGAAGATGAGTATCTTAGGACTGTAAGTGTTCACAGACATATGATGGCATATTCAGTCTTAACTAATAATCAAAGAAAATAAATTTAAAAGAGTGTATCATTTTTGCAAAAATTGAAAAGATCAATGATATCTAACCCACTTCAGCAATGATGTGCAATTAGGACAGTCTTTGTAGAGGGGGATTTGGCAAGGTCTATTAAAGTTTTAAATATGCATGTTCTTTGACCCAGAAGTTGCATTTTACAAGTCTATCTCACAGAAACATTGGCAGTGTGCCTGAAAAATAATATTCACTGCAGCATTGTTGTAACAGAAAAACTGGGAATAACTTAAAGGTCCACCAATGAGTATATAGTTAATAAGTACCAGTATCTTAAAACTAGTAGATTAGATTGCTTTAAAAGAATTAAGGTAGTTCCTTTATAGCATGAAATGATGTCTGGCTTACTCTAGAGTTAGAAAGAACTCATAACACAATTCAAACTGTACCGATTTTTTAAAAACATGATTCTTAAACATAACTTATAGCTTATTTCAACACAGCAGTCCAAACTATCCCTCTATAATCTAATCAGAAGACTGCTACTTCTCTGCTCAAAATCCTCACTGAGATTCAAAGTCCTAACCAGTTTTCCCTGCACAAGAGCTGGACCTCTTCTCTTGCAGCTGACTTCCTCCCTTTCCACCCCCTCCCTGTCCATTATCCTGGCTATATTCTAATGCCTTGGGGGTTTTGTACCTGCTGTTTCCTTTACTAGGTACTCTTTGCTCAGATATCCCTATAGCTTGCTGCCCTAGTCCTTTACTTTGCTACCCAAATGGTGTCTTGCAACACCACACTCCCTAAATGAGGAGAGAATGTCTACTTAGATGGAAAGAATGCTCCTCCTTATCTTCCCCATGCCCTAGCACTTTCTATTCCACTTCTCAGACTTCCTGTTCATTTCCTGACCACCATCACCAATTGATTACTTTCTTACTTTGTGGTCTGTCATCCTCTTCTATAACTGTAATTTTCTGCAAGCTAAGAATTTGGCTTTTTTTTTTTTTTTTTTTTTTTTTTTTTTTTTTTTTTTTTTTTTTTTTTTTTGTCAAACTACTTGGTTTGGTTCTCAACACCTACAACAGTTGACTTGCTGACCTGTCCAGTGTCTGCAACTCATCACAGAAAGTAGGGCTGTAGCAGCCAACTCTCATCACCATTTGGTATGGAAACTGGAACCCTTAGAATTGTTAACTGAAAATTAGTCAACCAGCTGGGTTGTTTTTACTTTATTATTTTCGTTTTTAAAGAGAGTCAGCTGGAATAAAAGTCAAGACTATTCAAAAACCAGTCACTAGTACAGTTATACTTGATTTTATATTTGATGTTCACTGTTTTGGAAAATTGACAGATTTGGGCTGTGTGGCTGTTACTGATGCTCATTCTGTACAGGAGTCCTGGGTTCATCTCTGTTTGTTCAGGAACAATGACTTATGACTCATTACCTGAAGCTAAAACTTCATTTTTTTTGACCTTCGCGTTTCTCATGGCATTTTCAGAAAGCACATCAATTTGTTCTGATGGGGGGTCTGATTATTCACTTAGTTGGACCAAAATACAGGGTTTGGAGTTGGATCATCAATGTGAACTTCAGTAAGAAAATTTAGCCGGTGTGTTCCCCTGCTAAGGGAAATAATACCTACCTGATAAGATAAATTAAGATTAAATGTAATAATGCAGTTACAGTTTTTATCATTATTCTTGTGACAGGTGAGGGTTCAATTAGTCATTACCAATATTTCTGTAACCGAGACCCCCATCTTTCCCCTCTAAGATCTTCCAGGTAGAATTTCCCAAAAAGGTCTCTTACTCAAAAAAATCTCAACATTGAACATTTTGGAACCTCTTCCCCCTCAGAAGAACAAAACTGATAGTGCTCAAGTGCAGGGACTCAATTCTGAAACACACAACATAAAGTGACATACAAGGACGTGACCCTGACAAGAGGTTTGGGATGAGGCTCAGGAATCCTATAAGGCAAACTAAGTGACTCTCAGCATCTGCATAGCTATGGCCAAAAGTCTATTTGTTGCCACCATCAGTCAAGTGATGACAGGGAACTTTTTTCCACCTGTAGACTGAAAGTCACCTTCCCTCAGACCCTTAGAGGGCAACACCACTCTTTTTATTAGCCCTCACTCTTTCTTTCTGTCCTACAACCCAGAAAACATTTATGAAGTGCCCACCACAAGTCTGTACCAGGTACTGGAGAGCTCCTGGTCCAGTAGGCATGACAGGCATTAACATGTAGTTCCCAAATGAGAATGGGTGTCCAGAATGTTCTCTGGAGTCAGACCAAGGAGAGGATGGACTCAAGTGGCTTCTGGTCACCCCTAGTGTCCACAGAGTCGAGATAGTGCTGTTAACAAGAATGTCCTGGTCAGCAGATCACTCACCACACTGATTTTCTACGTGACCCTGGCCCACTCCACAGGACTCTGCCGGTTGCGCAGGTGTTCTGAGAGACTTTTTAGCCACTTCAAGGTCCATGCCTGAGAGTTGGAGGTGAAACTGCTCCCTGTGGACAGCCTTCCGAAGGGTACGGAGGGCTTTTCGGAGTCGCTTCTCTGTTCTCTTCACAAGGCAACTCAGGTCACAAGAAGCTACAGAAATGAGAAGGTCAGCAGCATGAGAGAGGCTAGGCCACAGTGGTGGGACATCCAGGCCACAGCAGGACCCACCAACACCCACAGTTCCCTGTGGACAGCATGGAGGAGACCTGGAGCAGGGTACCTAGCCAGTTGGGCAGCAACTGACTCAAACAGAAATTTGTTGACCAAAATAGCAACTTTGGGTTTTGATGAAGCAAATACAATCATCAGGCTCCAAACCAATTTAGTGTAGTTTGAGGGGGAGCGGGGTGTTGAAAAATAAAATAAAATAAAACAGGAGATACTTCAGTGGTTGCACTACATTTTTTCCCCAAGAATGATGAAAAGTGAAAGGCAAAGAAATGAGGAGCAAGCTGTGAGAAGCCTGTCACCGTATGCTGTTTTCAGACCAACCTGTCACCTCCTTTTGGTTAGTTTCAAGTTCAAACTCAACAGTGATAAACATTTCCTTAGTGGCGCTTGGGCGGCCAGGGGCTCCCAGGACTTGCTTGCCGGAGCTGCATGTAAGGTTTGCGTAGCGGAAGCTCTCTTTTACTGAGCTGTGCTTCTCTGTATGAAGAAACAAAATTATCGGAAGCCAAATCCTGGCAAAGCACCTCGTTGAACATTCGCTAGAGCTCAGTAAACATTTCATTAAAAAGGCTCTCAAGGGACTAAATGATCAACTCCAGATGCCAAGATGTTGCAAGCCCTCAGCTTGGAGCACCATGACATTTTAATTTTGAAGAGCTAGTAAAGCTATATGACTTTAAAGCTGTATGTAGCCTTAAAATTTAGCTCTTGAAAATTATTTTCCTGGATAAATGCTGGATGTTTCCAGCTGACTGGCCACATATATGAAAGATGGGAACCAGGGGTCATCTTTCATTCCTTACTGGTGATTTTCTAACACAAATGTTCTCACAGTTGGTGTCCTTGTCCTTGAAGCTGGACCACGATGTACCAAGCAGGGACTGAGGCTTCAAATAAGGAATGAACATCGGGCAGATCAGGAAATCCTGCTTTCAGGCAAACTGATTATAGAGTGATTCCAACCCAAAGGGAAGTTTGGAAAGCACATCAATAGTGATGTTCCATTTTGAAATAGTCAACAGCACAGGCATCAACAGAAGCAAACAATATCTTGAAGACATGTAGGATGGGAGGCAGGGCTTTGCACATCCCCATCATGAGCTGGACTGCCTGCAACATCCAGGGAATCTCTTAACTAATGATTATTAACCCAAACTGAGGGGCAGATCCACATCATTCACACAGTTAGCTACTTTTCAGTTTTAAATATTACTTTAGGTAATCTTTCTACCCTTCCCTGGAGGCTTTCCAGTGAGTCTCACTTTTCTAGCTCATTATTTTCTCTCTGCCTATGTCTCTTTAAATAAATTTGCCTCTTTCAACTTAAAAAAACAATAAATATAAATAAATAAATTTTATTTTATTGAACTATGTGTAACCTGTACCTCTCCTTCAAATGATGGGATATTCAAAAAATCAGATCATCAGTGACCAAAGGAAAAAGGAGGCAAATTAACTGACACCAGAAGCTCTATCTTACCTTCTCGAAAGGCTAATTTCATGTCTCAAATTAAATGAGGCTCACTTTGAACATTTCTCTCTTTCAGTTTTACATATCAATTTTTTTCTGGAAATAAGTACAGATTTGTAAAAAAAAAAAAAAAAGTAGTGTGTTCCCATGGTTCACCTAGTTTTCACTAAAGCTAGCATCTTATTCTAATATGTGCATTTATCAAAACTAAGAAATTGACTCAAGTGTAATATCATATTAAACTAATAATTCTTTAAATAATGCATTTCCCCGCTGATTTGAAAGTATAAATGCTCACTATGGAGAATCTGGAAAATGCAGGAAAAAGAACTGAAGTCACTCATCCTCCTTCCCCAAAGATCCAACTCCTACAAATGATAGTTATCTCTTTTTTTTTTAACTTCTCCCCATACTTTCTCTTGGACAATTTGAATTGCACTAGGTATACAAATTGTTATCCTCCTTGTTTCCATTAGACAATTTCTGAAAACATAATCAACAGTCACATATTTTTCCATCAAACAGAGACGCCAAAAATTAACCTTGGTTAGTTACTTAAAATAGACAGTCAAAAGCTACTAGAGTGGGTTTTATGTTTATTTGCTTATTTATTTGAAGGTAGATTGAGAAAAGTAGCCTCCCTAATACACAAACCTTAATTATATTTTTTAACCCCCAAAATTATCCTGTGGAACAATGCTGGAAATGTGAGCTGAGGAGAAGAGTGTTGGATTCTGCTCTTTCCTGTGAGGGCCAGGTCTACTTAGACAGCATTTATTCTGCCAAAGCCAACTGAGTCACTGTCTCCAAAAACCAGGTCCAACAGGAAAGCTGGATATTGCATCTTTGTTCATCAACATTTGGCCTTTTTGAGCCAAACTTTCTTCTTTTTATTTGTCTTATATTTCAGGGAGATTCTAAGATGTAGGAAATTTAGCCCAAATTGATAACACTTATCAATCACAAAATGATAATCCTTATTGATACCTGTGAAATCACAGATTTTCCCAGTGCTTTACTATCTGTACTTGCAAAGGAAACCCTGAAGTGTAGGCCCCGAACTGAGCAAGATTGCTAGACTCTGCTTTAGGACATCCTCAGCTGTCTGAACCCCTCTGGCTTTCCCCTTTCCCAACATGCAGGCAAGCTCCCTACACCAGCCATCTGATTCCATACCTGGTAGTGCTGATCGCAGACTCTCAGGAAACAGCTCAGCCTTTTTCAAACTACACTTGCCTTCATTTAGTTTAAAGGTTATACTTGTCTTGACGGTGGCGACATCTTCAGAAAGAAACAAGTAAGAGATGTTACCTTCAGAGGCAAGGGAATGGAAACACCAGGTGGGTAATGGTGAGCTGTGCATTGGCTGGTAGTCCCAACACACAAAGCACATCCTGAACCCCTCTCCTATCCTGAGACATGGAAAGGTCTTGGTCATGGAGCACCCATGACCTTGGGCTTGGAGATACCAGGAGCCTCCAAAGAGTTACATTTATCCTCCATCTAAAATGAATCTAGCACTCAAACATAATAATGGGAAGACTGCCGGGCATGGTGGCATGCACCTATAATCCAAGCCACTGGGAGGCTGAGGCTAGAGTCCACGGGTTTGAGACAACCCCGGGCAATATAGTGAGACGTAGTCTCTGAAAAAAAATGCGAGGCGTGGTGGCGCACTCCTGTAATCCCAGCTACTGGGAGGCCTCAAAAAATAGCTGAGCATGGTGGCATGTGCCTATAATCCAAGCTACTGGGAGGCTGAGGTTAGGAATCACTTGAGTCCGCAGATTTGAGACAACCCTGGGCAACACAGTGAGACCTAATCTCTAAAAATAAATAAATAAATAAAGGGAGGACCAAACACAGTCTCAGCGGTCAGAAGAAATATGAGATTATTTTTGTGCCTTCCAGAGAAAGACATTAAGAATTTCTGGTTCAAATTTAGACAAGACTATTGAGGGAAGTGGTGAAAGGCATATTCTATTAGATAAGCATGTCCTGAAAGGACAGGGCTGAGGGAGCCATACTCCAAAGGTAGCATTCACTGAGTGTGGCTATGACTCTCAGGGTCTGGATTTGCCTTCAAAGTGGCCCTCCCACTTTGAGGGCCACATGTACAAAATTCTTCTCTTTGGCCACAATCAGTTTTAACCACATATGAGGTCCCTGAGCCAATACCAGATTCAAATTCCAGTTCTTTGACTTGTGATGAGAACTTAAGCAAGTCACTTGATTCCCTAAGCCTACGTTTCCTCATTTGCAGAACATATATAATTATAGTACCTACATTACCAAGATACTGTAAGGATTAAGTGGGATAAAAGGGGGGCAATTTTTCACCTACTGTCTGGATCATGGTAAGAATCAAAACACTGTCAATTATTTCCTTGCTCACCTCAGGTAACCATCATCAAGTGACCATGCCCAAGTAACCATCCCTAAGTAACCATCACTGAAGGTTTGGTGAAATACTCATGATATTCTGCTCTGGTTGGATTCAAATGTCAGGCAGAAGGGTGGTAAAGGAGAGTGCTTAAGACTCTGGATCCAGACTGTCTGGTTAGAACCCTGGCTCACTATTTCCTTTCTGAGTCACTTTGGGTATATGGCAAATATCTCTCCAAGCCTCAGTGTTTTCATCAGGTTCATGAGGATTATGGCAAAGTTGCCCCAGAGAACTGTGGCAAGGATTAAGTCAGCTAACCCTTGAAATACAGTGGTTGGCATATTTTAGCTGCTCAATCAATAGACAAGAGATGTTATTATTAGTTTTGATTCTCTAGTTGTGCTTATAAATGCGATATGCACACCAAGAACCATATCTTTATTCAGATGTTCTCACAACATAATCACAGAGCTGTCTAAATTGGAAGATGAGGCCTACTAAAAGTTTTAGACTTTTTTCTGTCTCCTGAAAGCCCAAATTTTCTCTGGAGCCCTTCCTCTGTACAGAACCCTTGTTCCCTATATTAAGCCCACATCTGCTTCCATTCATGCCACGTGTCCCAGTCATACATTTCCCCAGGGGAGGGGGGGTTTTGCAGGGTCCTGGAGTTTGGGAAACCTGTCCTAGAGCTCTGTGAGCCTCTGCCTAATATGATGAGCCATCAGAACTAACCACAGCGTCTCCTAGCACACAGTGGATCCTCAGGAAATATCTGTTACATGGAATAAGAATCCAAGCACCACGGCTGCAGGCAAAAACATCCTACAACATGCTTGTGGCATCGAGGAGATTAAGAGGAAATACTACAAAGCCAATATCCAAAACTAGCACCCTGTGAATGCAGCCCATTGAATATAGTGAACCCCAGAGAGAATACAGATTTGGTAATTACCCCCAAAAGCAGAGTCATTTGACTTTTGCTGTTTGCTCCTGAGAAGAGAAGAAGAGCCGCAGGTGACAGAGTAGGCCTCTTGCAGTCCTGACAGACAGAACATGGATTGTCAACATGTAAACAAGATCACAGTATCGCCTGGTAGCAGCTAAAGTCACTCCCACCCCTGCTTCACATGACCGCCAGAAAAATGCCCAGTCTATGGAGTCAAACCATAAATCTCCAGGGCAGCTGGTTAAAGACCTAGAAACTCATTGAAGTGTCTAACACCTACAGGCCAGGCAGACCTGACCCTGGCAAGGGACTCGCCCAAGGGACTAAGCCTCACTCACCTGAAGAGAGGTGAATGTCAGAGTGACATCTGAGGAAGCACCTGTCTCCTCCACCACTCTTACTGCAATGCAGGGACACTCGGGGTGACACACTAGTGGGCAGGAGCCCCTTCACTTCTAGACAGGACAAAATACAAACACTTATAGAGAAAGAAGGACACTTCCAGATGTGACAAAGACAACTGAGACCCAAGCATCCAAGGCCCTGAGTAAAGATCTACAGCTGTCTGTCCCCCAGCACAGAACACAGACACCAGGCATGATTTCACACCAAGGGTAAGGAGGTCCTGGTAGCTATTCTTTTGTACAGAAAAGCAACCCAGAAAACAGAAGTGAGTTCCTACATAGAAGCACAGAAGGAGATGCCAAAGAGCCTGTAAAGTATCTCCTGTTTTTGGATTATTTAAAGAAGGCTGCTGAAGCTAAGGAGAGGAGGGTTCTCTGGAGGGGTGGTCAGCCACACTCCGGTCAAGTTGGTTGGCATGTGGAGGAGCAGTGTTGGGTCAGTGGTGCACCCGCTGACTGTGCCTTGAGTCCCTTACCCACACAGTCTTTTTTATTCCAGTGGAGCTTGTATGCAGAGTGGCACTGGCATTCATAGCTGCCCACCGTGTTCACACAGAGCTGCTCACAGCCTCCATTGTCGACACTGCACTCGTTGGTGTCTGTGAAACAAAATATCCTTCTGTCACAGCTGCCCTTCCTGACCTGCCTGACACCATCACTTACTTGAGAAGGGAACAAGAGGGGAGGCACAAGGTTGAACTCACTAAACAAAGGAATTGTTTTGACTGCCTTCAGGTTATGCTTTTGGCATCAGTTGGCCACACCCCTGCTTACTCAAAGGATTTTCTGGCATGAGCCTCACCAGGGTGATCTCAAATTCCACTCTTGATCAAACCATGTTTAAACTCAGACACTACATAGGCTTCCAATTTAAAACCCACCATCCTTTTGGGCAACATACCAAGGAAGAAAAAGACAGAATTAGAATTCCCCACTTGATTGTTCATGTAACCAAAGTAGAAAGAAGGAAAATGACATGAGCTAATCCCTAGCTACTTGAGAATGAGTTGAAGTTGGAAGGTTACACCAACTAAAACCAAGATGTTCAGGGAACATTTGCTTGGACTATGGACTCTAGGAATATATATTTAGCCATACCAAGGATGTGTTTAAAAGAAGAGGCAAAACGCTATCTATAGAAGATGACTTGAGCACACAAGACAAGGGTTGGGCAGCAAGTATTTAGGCCAGTGATTCTGAAATCCTGAGGCCCTCAGAATTGCCTTGGAAGCCCTAGACATTCTAAATCTGTATTCTCAAATATTTCTGAATGATGATCAGAGGGAGCAGTGGATAAGTTAATTGATGCCAAGTCTTATCCATACCACAGTCTACTTGATGTGACATGACTAAGTCTGCATGACCAAGGTCATGTGCCATCAAGTACATGTGGCCACATGGGTACTGGGCAGAGAGATAAAGCTGATGGTCCCATTTCTAGCTCAAAGACCCACTCAAAGGCCTGCCCAGAGACAAACTCCAACACCAGCTCAAAGAATTCAAACAAAGACTTTGTAGCCAGTACCTACGCCCAGCAGAGCTGGTTGTTACCCTGCCAAACTTCTCAGAAAGCTATGACCTTACTACCTGCTGGGAGATCCAGGACTTGAATAAAATAACATCTTTGATCAAGTTGATAAAGAATTCACAGCTGAAGTGCTCAGCTCTTCTGTCTGGTCACATTTGATGTGTTAAAGAGATAAATGTGAGCTTTCTCTTAGCAGATCATTCGCTTGAGTTGATGGGCTGTCTACCACTGTACTGAGACTGGAATGTCCCACTTATAGACCACTGTAAGAAAACCGGCCTTGAGTTGTGAACAACCTGAGGGGTAGGTTCTGTAGGTTCAATTTCATTCAACTCTAGAAAGGCAGTTTGCTCACCTCCACAGTGAGTAAAGCCATAGAGGGTGTACCCTTTGTTGCAAGCACACGCAAATGTGCCAGGGTGGTTGATGCAGCTGTGATCACAGGTCCTATCCAAAGAACATTCATCCACATCTGTAATGGTCAAAGGGAGAGTGGAGCTGAACCAATTTTGAAAGACAAGTGGAGAGAACATTTATAACAACTCTAATTGCTCATCACTAATAAAAATGACATATTCAAATATTACCTATCAGTTTTCCCCAGTCATTTATGTGAAAGAAAGTGTTGAACAACCCACAATAAGTATACTCACTGCCAGGACTCTTATTTCTAAATTTTGTTGCAAATTTCACTTAACTAAAAGGTTGGTGATCATCTCTCACCTATGCAAAATTACAAAGCTGAGTAATGTAAAATATTTAAATGGAACCAAAAAAGACAACCTAAGTAAAAAAAAGTGTGAACTCTAAGAAGCTACCAAAGCATTACTCTCATTATATTACTATTGGCAAAGCTGAAACAATAATTTTATAAACCATAGCAAACTGAAAGGAGAAAACACTTGGATTAAAGATAAATCTGGTTAATATCTCTCTCTGATCTTCCCAGAATTAGTCTTCTGGGCCCAGGTGGCCAGTTGATCCTGGGTTTTAATGTTTTCTCTACTAAAAGAATGCATTAATGCTAACAACCTCATTAATTTTTCATTGAAGACACTGAAATTCAGTGCTTAAGCTCAAAATAAGCCACTTGGTCAGTTCTTTGGTTTTATTCCTTCCCCATGATTTACCCCTTCCCTTTCCTAATTCAATGTGGAGGCACCCTTGTTTACAGCTGAGATCATGGAAAGAAGCTGCATTTGTCTATCTAATCATCTTTTCTTCCCTGATTTGGGAAAGAAGACTGGGTCACATCTTTGCTGTAGAATAGAATTTCAGCTGAAGATTTTAACAGTTATAACTTGTGCATCCAAATGAATAGGCCAGAACCAGTGTAGAACCAAGTAGAAGCCAACCATTGTTAGATCTCTTTTTCAGAACCAAATGTGCCATGAGAAACTGCATTAATAAAAAAACAAACATTTCAGAGGAACTGGAGGAATGAAAAAATAAAGGGCAAATTTTTACAAAACTTCTTCATCCTTAGCTTTTCCCAGAAATCTTGGCAATTTCTTCAGTAAACTTGTTCTGTGCAAATATTTGTTCTACCAAGACTGATCAGTGAAAAATGAGGAAAAAATCTGCTTCTACCACAGCAATTGATGTCATTCTATGAATTCTGTTATTAGTATTAGCCAGTTGTCGAGAAAGTGAACTCTTTCAGTAGCTGACTTTGGCTGTTCATGATGGGCCTTTACTTTGCCAAAAATAATGAGATCACTTTTCTAATTCCTTTTTAATGTGTTTACACAGCTTAAACAGTATTCATGCTCTATACATTATGAAACATTATGTGGAACAGAGAAATTGCTTTCCAAGTCAAATGGAAGAAAACCACACAATAACATTTAGAATGAACTCACTGAATTTAAAGGGGGATATTTCTGAACTGCTTGACAAGTTATACATCAAGAATACAAATACAGAACAGAAACCTAATTATAACACAATGCTTTTTTTTAAAAAAAATGTAATGTCATCTTGATTATCTGAAATGAAATTTAGCTATTATTTTCTGATTTTGATTTAATTCTGGGATTTCTATGCTTATTCCCAGAACTGGAACAGAAATAAATAAAAACACCTCTTTCCTGAGGGCATAAAAGGTATTCACTTGAAAATACAAATGATGTCCCCTCCATTCAAAACAAAGCTTGACACAAAATAAGTATTAACATCAACAATAACTGTTACCCAGAGAAGCTCCCTTGTTGTACCCCTTTTGTGCAAGAGATGCATCTTACAGGGGTCTGCAATCCTGCCCAAGCACCCACCAGTTCCTCATTCACTCAGCGCCCTCCATCTCTCCCCACCATCTCTCTCCCTGGGTAGCAAAAGTTGATCATTCAATGAAGGGCTATAAAAAAGAGACCAAGATATCACTGATGGGTCACAGGTTGACCCTAACTTTTGCTAGATGTGTTAAAAGATGTGTTAACTAAATCTACATATATACACACACACATACAAATACATGTAATTGAAAGCATCAATAAAAATTTTATCAAAGAAAAAGTATTCATAATTTCAACACACTAACATAACTGTATTCTGTAATCCACTTAATTTCTAGCAACAAACTCTACTGTGATCATACCAGCTGGATTTCTTGGAGGTGTTCTCTAATCACTAACTGCTTAGTTTCCAAAATATACCTTTGCGCTACATCAGTGTTTTCGGTCTACTTAACAGATGAAATAAGTGAAGCACAGGTTGGAGGTTGAATTAAAGATTCCATCAAGAAATCTAGCAGGCCCATCTCTGCTAGGGTGGAGTTTCATCTTCTCTGCTCCAACCAGTGGGCATGGCATGGTACAGCTACATTTCAGCACATACCTTGGCAAGACTTCTCATCTGTTAATAATTTAAATCCCTTTTTGCAGCTGCAGTCAAAACTGCCCACGGTGTTTTTGCAGAAATGATCACAACCTCCATTTCGGGTCTGGCATTCATCAATATCTGTAACAGGCAAGCATCGGCAAATCAGACAGCGATACTTGCCTCGTTTTCCACAAATCTCTGAAGTGTTATTGTGTGTGCTTCATTATTCTCTGAAACAAAAACAGACCCATAAAAAGCATTTAAGAATGTCTGCTGATGTTCTTAATCTAACACATGTTTTCTTGTTTCGCTTAACCAATTTTGAAAGACCAGTGGCTCATCTCCTTTTGAACTCTTGCATTAAGGGAAAAACCTTTAGGAAGAATGGTGATATCCTGTTATATTCTCATCCTTGCCCTGTTCTCCCAAGACAAGATGGCTTCTTTGGGATAAGTTTCACTCCAGGGTAAATGATTAAAATTATAAAGAACTAGGACATTTCTTTTGGCAAATTGCACAATGATCAAATAGCCTCAATGCTTTTAAATGATTCCTGATATTTAAGTTTATCTTACCTTTTCTTAGTTTCATCTGGTAACTGGTTATCTACCTTTTATCATGCTAAAGAACTGAACCTTTGTACTCTTGCCCATGAAATACTAGCAGGTCACTGGGATCTCTACTCATCAGTCAAAGTTAATGGTACAGTTATTCATTAAGTTCTCCCGATAATAATCTCGGCTGTTATTTATATAATAATCTCTAGGCTATTATTTATGATATGATGATATTATCTCCTGCAAATGAATGTTTCCTTGAACTTCTGCTTTTTTCTAATAAGGCCACTGCCTGAAATGGATTTTTTGATGCTTGTAGTTGCTGACCTACAGTTAGTGTAATTAAGTTGGTTCTAATTAGACCTACTCAATTATAACCTTGTACTAGCCCAGGGAAGAAAAGCTCCTGTCTATATGAATCATAAGCAAATCTGAAGTCACTCAGGTGGTGTAGAGGGAAAGAGTTGTCTTTATCCCCACACATTAGCAACATGGAGGAGCACAGGTTACCTTTACAGGTCTTCCCATCCAATTGGAGAGTGAATCCTACTGGACAGCTGCAATGAACACCTGTGGAAGTATCCTTACAGGTGCGATCACAGCCCCCATTGTTGACAGCACACGTTTCTGCAAGGAGGTAAGAGAAGGGCAGTTAGCTTCTAAATAAGTACAGATGCAGCTGAGAGGAAAGGGGTGCTGGTGCAGTGTTAATAATTCATGAAAGCCAAGAAGCATGGTGAAGTGCTCACGGTTATACTCAAGTCTCTGCCACCTGCAGTGAGACAGAGGGAGGGCAGATGCAGCTCCTTCCACCATCTAAATAAGTGATCTCTCCCAAGGGAGCTTGACAGAGTGGCCTGAAGGTTAAAGATGACTGTTGCAACCTACTAGAACTTTCCCCTTCACTGTCAGATTTAACAGAACTTCACTAAAAGTTCCAATTGAGACATAGACCATGCATGGCAGGCTAGATGTCAGTGTAGAACAGGGCAAAGGTACAGGGGAGGTGTTCCTTCTGGAACCCTGAATCCTCTCCCTTCAGTATGAGTAAGGGGCAAACAAGTGTGGGTAAGCATTGCCTATCCCCACCACACTCTTGCTGCAAATCAATGACTTCATCCTTATAGCTGCCAATTAACTAAGATTAGAAGTTTACCTTTCCCTAAAAAGAAAAAGATCTGTCAGAACTACCCAAAAAATCAGCCACAGTAGTTAAATCACAACCACAAAAATGAGGAGCAACAAGTAAATTCTAGTTCTACACTTTATACAGCTATTACAAGTAATACACAATGTTATCCAATATTCATTCAATTGTTAGCATCCAGGCATCCAGAAACCTGATTTTACTTTCTACCACTATCTCATTATAAAGCCAGGGGCTAGGGGCTGGGGGAAAGCTTAGTCTAATTAAATATGACAAAACACATACGTTTATCTGTTTCCTCTCAAAATCCCATCAAAATGAGAGTAAATAGAGTTTAAGAAGTATAAATCCTTAAGTACAAAGAAAACAGAAGAAAGTAGATGAGAGATGTCAAATATTCTGGAAGTGCTTGTCAGTGGGAGCTAGGAACGAGCATAACAGAAAATTAAACCTTCATGCTTCCTTCATGTGAGCCACAGAATTGCAGGAAGACCCAGGAATTGGTGGTACTAAATTACTCTAAAGGGAGGGGGAGTATGGCTTAAAAATAGGAAGATTGATCAAGAATCTGTCAAACATAGAGATAAGTCCTCCAGCCCCCTTCTTAATTCCACAGTCAAAAGACCATGCCTTCCATAGTTGAGTTACAGCAAAAAAGATGATTTTTCTGGAAAAGTCAGACTAGAGAAGCAGGGGGCTCAAGGGCAGCAGGAATAGGAGAGATGGGAGGTAAAGGCACTGTCAGGGAAAGTCTATACCCTGAAGACAGAGACCTCAAATCTTCACCCCTCTCACCCTCTGTCAGCCCCCACAATACTGGTAGCCAATTCTGTGTCCCCGAGGCAGAGACCGAAGGATTCTTCTTCAGTTAAATTGACCTGCTCAAGTGAAAAACTAATGGGTAATTGGCATTTGAGAATCTCTAAATGAAATGACTAATTCACTGCCTAGTTAGCCAAGCAGAAAGGCCACCAGTTGACAGAATACCCATTGACTTTTTGGTATTTCACTATAAAATATCAAGAGTCAGCCAAGTTATCACCAGACATTTCAGAAAAGCCACTACTAAAGTTTTTAAAGACTTGTATTTTCCTCAAGAAGAAAAGCATCTACAAAATAAGACTAAAGCCTTGAAAAACTAAAATATAAAAACTGAAACAATTAAAAAAGCAATCCAATAGAAGGATTAGAAGATGAAAAGACTCCCAGAAAGTAGAACAAAAATAGAGAAAAGAAAGTTGGAGAATAAATCCAGGAGTTATAACAGCCAACTGAAGGTGTTCCAGGGGGGAAGAACAAAGAAACAGAATGAGGAAAATATCAAAGGGAAAAAACAGAAGGAAATTTCCCAAAACCAGGGGACTTGATTGTTCCAATTGAAAAGGACCATGAAGTGCTCAGTTCCACAAGAAGAGACATGACTGATATGAAATTTCAGATCACCAAGGACATGGAGACAATCTTGAAAATATGCAGAGAGAAGTCATTTGAACACTTCAAAAAGGGTGGTGGATCTTGGTTAGAAGTTTGCAAAAGAATTGGTAAGAGGTACTTAGAAAATGAAACAAAGAAAAAAATAATTATAATTTACTACATGACTCAGAGGTGAATCATATTTAAATATTCATAGTCAAGATAATATAAAAAATATATTGATTTAAACTAAGATAAAACAATTTTGAGGGAGAGGCAGTTGTGAGAGACTTGGGGAGAAGAGGCAGAAAGAGATACAAATTAATTTTGTGGTAGAAAGTCAAAATCTAATATCTAAAACTGACAGCAAGAAATAACTGCATGATATATCAATAAAAGTTAAAAAAAGAAATAGCTATGCATTTCACTTTTCAGAAATATAGGGCAGAGAAGGAACAACTAGGAGAATTGAAAACTATGGTTTTGGGGAATGGAATGAAGGAAAGAGAAGTTATGGGACAAAGAAATGATATGATTTATTACAAAGGTAGTAGTACAAATTAGCTTCTTAAGGTATTTCCATTATTTATATGTACTATTTTTAGGATTAAAAGTAATAATTTTAATAGAGCAGAAGAGTTCAGAAATGTCACCTGCTTGCTAATCTATACCTTGATTGACATTAAATCTAAAAACTATCAAAAGATTAACTTTCTGTAGGTAAAGACAAGCTTCTTTCCCAAAAAATAACATGTCCAAGGATCTAATTTCCACCTCCTCTGCCAGTATCTCTCTCTTCTGTTCTCATCCCCAGCTCCACTGTTGGACCTGCTGGCAGGACTTCCCATGTTCCCACAATCAAGTACAATCTCCATTCATTTCTTCTTTCATTCACATGGACTGAATCAGAAATAGTGGACCCAAAATCCAGAAGAATCATTCAAAGTACCACTTACTCAGAAGCAAAGAGGCTACCATTTGTTGATCACCCACTAAGTCCCAGCATTGGATTCTAGCATTTTTATGATCTTAACTCCTAATAACCCTGAGACAGGAAATTTTCACTACATTCTTTTGAAGAAAGAGTAAGTGATGGAGGAGGCTCAGGCCACTCTCACTGCTAGTCCAGCTAGCAGGGGCAGCACTAGGAAGCTAGCCTATTATTCTGACAGCCAGGCAAGCATTCTTTCCTCAAGGCTAGGAATCTTGGACGGTGACTAAACAACAGTGTCGAGTCAGACACACCTGGCTTGACAGGAGCTCTTCCCCATGGGCAGCTGGTCTGAGGGTGCATTGGCCCTAGGTTCAGGCCTAATGTAAATTGGGGAAAGAAACTGACAATAGCAGGGGCCAGGAGAGGGCAGGTAAGACACCTACCCATGAGCAGCCGCCGTTTCACCCGCTTATCCCCATCCGCCACTGATGTGGCATTGCTCTCCATCACCTCCAAGGCAGCGTCCTCTAGCTCTGCAAGAGTTGCAAAAGAGCTCAGTTCTCAGACTGAATGAGCGAGGTTATTCATCCCCTGCACAAGCACTTCTGCTGAAATCCCAGATATGAGAACAATGCAATTATGTGACCGTTCACTCAATAAAAACATGTTAGAATGAGGCTCTGTAGACAACATGGCATGTTAAACACCCCAGTCTCTGTAAATAGAAAGCACGGAAAAGATTTTTGAAGCATACTGCACTGACCAGAGACACTAGGCAATGCAAACTTCAGCACACGACAGTATCTTGAGTCCAGAACAAATAGAAGCTTGGGCCTGGGAACCTCTAAACGGAGCAAAGGACATGGCATGAAGGACAGCTCAGGCACCCTGGCAGAAATGTGCAAGCCTGGCTCCTGATAGTTGTAAAGGTTGCTGTGTCATCACAAAAGCTAGCTTCAATTCCACATCTCCCTGGCCTCTTTGGGTTTGTTGTCCCAGTCTCCAGAATGCCAGATACTCAAGCAGAAGAGGAGAAAGTGCTGAGCAAGGTTGCACAGGGAGAAAGGGACACTCAAGCCAGCCAAAACCACTGCCATGGTCACATATGAAGCAGATGGGAGCCCCTTTGAGGGACAATGCAGAGGAAACACCCTATGTCTGGTGCCAAACACCATTAGGAATTAGGGTTACAGTAGGAGAGGGCAGGCTGGGGGACACCCTCATGCCCTGTGGGGGATCACAGCTCACCGAGGCAGCTCCTCCCATCTGTGTGCATCTTGTACTGTGGATGGCAGCTACACTCTGGGCCTTCAACTGTGTCCTCACAAGAGTGCTGGCACCCACCGTTTCCATGGTTACAGGTCACTGAGAGGAAAAAGAATCAATATATAAAGCACTGAGATCTATCCATTCATCAGACCAAACAGTGATTACTTCTGGCAAAGGAAACGGAGGGGGAAGATTATATGTTTTCTTTATACATTTAGGGCTTTTCAAATTCTGACATAGGCATTTATGATAGTTCTAACTTAAAAGAACAAGGTACATATTTGCAATATGAGAAAGAAACTGTTCTGTGACTATAGTTCTATAGAAATTATGTATTTATATGAACAACTAAATAGGAATATGAAGGGAAAAATTGGTTTGTATAGTGGAATTTTTGTTCTCTCTTCTTTCCTGAAATATAGTTATTGGAACACTGACATCTTTCAGGCATTTAAATATTTTAAAATAAACTTTCACATATTCTACTAGTCCCCCGAGAAACTGAAATGCTAAGTGTCTCACTCCACAGGTAAGCCCTGAAGGATGTGGATACTCCTTTTGAACCTACCTGGGGCTTCGGTAAATAGTCTCCACTTTGCTTAAAGCCCCAGCAGCCCTAGTGACAGTCTCACTGTGAGGACCTGAAGCACCTGTCTGAACTGTGAGGGTGACACCAGCTCTGGTTTGATAGACTCGGAGACTACACTCTACTTGGCGATGAAGAGTAGGGAGAAAAGTCTCTCACCTGCACAACTGCCTCAACGGTTGAGGTCTACTCTCTGTAAACAGCCATCCCTAGCAAACGCTAAGGGTCGTCCAGAAGGTTCGTGGCATTGGGAAGGGTTTCTAAAGGGAAATCCCAGTGTGTCCTCTGGCAGAAATACTGGTTCAGGAATATCATTCATGGTTTGTTGTTTCCTATGTTCTGTTGGAGTTTTGTTATTGTGCATCGTCACTGTGTGGCAATGGTGTCTGGATGGCATGTACCATTCATGGTTCCATTCACTAAACCCATGTGAACTGATCAAACTGTGGTGGGTACCAGGGAGTAGTGAGAGATAAAAGTAAAAACTAGGTCCCTGACTTGAAGGGGTTCATAGTTGGGGAAAGAAAATACGCATTTCAACTGAGTTCATGCACTATGATTGAGGAATAAACATGCTGTGGAAGCTAAATACAAAATGGCTGCCGTCTGAGACTGTGGGGGAGATGCTGAGGTAGCACAGTGTGGTGGTTGAGAGTACAAGCCCTAGTAGTGGACAGCCTACATGTGATTCCTATTTTGCCACTTACTCCCTATGTTACTTTATTGCTTTGCCTTCACAAATATTGCCTAAAAATAAAGATATGTGGTGATTGTAAGAATTAAATGTGATATGGTACCTCTTTGGACAAGCCTCTGAACATAACAAATGTCCCCTAAAAAGGTAGCTGTTATCCTTATCATTATTAAGTTAGCCAGGATACCAAAGTTGAAAATTCACTAAGCCAGGAAGGAAGGCGGGCTTGGAAAAGTTTTGAAAGCATGAGAGAATATGGACTGTTCCCTGAAAGGTAAGGAGTTTGATGTTTGGTAAAGGAGGCAGAGGGGGCTTATACAAGAAAAAAGAAGCAGGGAACAAAGAACAGTGATTGCCAGAATGAGGGAATTTCACTTTATTCTGTGAGAACAGGAAGACCCAAATCCCAACACTTATAGTCTTTACTACTGAATCTCATTTCCTTCTGACTGGTTCCTTTAAAGAGCATAATTCTCTCCCTCTTTCCTATTCAAGACTACCCTTGGGCTTAATATTCAGTGAAGGTCAGTATCTTGTGCCAGCTGCCTTGCTTGCTGCCACTGCTGTGCCATAAAGTGACCCTTGCGGTGAGTGGGCTGCAGAAGACAAACTCTGGGGAAGGGTGGAGCCTAGGGTGGACACACAACAGTCTATACTTACAGATGCAGTCTCTCTGGTTCTTGGCCAGCTCAAAACCAGGCCTACACTCGCAGGCAACACTGCCCCTTGGGGCCTCCTTGCAGATGTGACTACAGCCGTGATTCTTATTCATGCAGCTCAGACCCTCTGCAAAAGAGCAGCAGGCAGCAGGTGACTAGGCCGCTGTCAGGATCCTCAGCCTAGGGATGCTGCAAGGGGTAAAGGGGTGGGCCACAGACAACCTGCCTGTGTCTCCATTAGTCCCACATTTTCAAAGAACATGTCATCAAAATCAAGCCAGGCCAATTAACAGAGATGTGAAAATTTTTTTATGTCACCCAAGAGAGAGAATGTTTCAGTGCTCATAAAGAGGTAGGAAACCTCCAAATAAGCAGAAAAGAAAGTTCTCTGTTGGAGGTAGGGCCAGAACCTGCTAACCCCAGGAACCGGCACCATTAGTCTTATCTCTGTCATGCTGATCAGAAACGCAAAGAGAAGAGGAAGCTTGTCTTTAGAAAATCTGCAGACAGACTGATGAAAATTCCCAACTCTTTTATGTACTCTTGAGGATGAATTTCAGAAAACCCCTCTAAACCCACATCAAATACACACTTTGAAGGTGACTGTGACTCTGTATTTTGGCATCCCCACTGGACACCTGTCCAGGGCTCTGTTATGTGACCACTATCAGTGAGACCTGGGCTCTTCCCTCAGAGTCTTCTGACAGTGTCACACAGCTGTACACAACAACAGTGTACACAGTGTATAACCTTTGCTGAGAGAGACCTCATTCATACATGTGGTTTCCTTTAGCTGCTGTATAAGTTTTTTTTAGATATATGCTAAGTTTCCATTAGGGCTTGTCTTGTGGTAACAATGCAGGAGGGAGACAGGTGGGTCCTTCCTAGACAATTTAGCAAGCACAGCAAAGTATATACCCCTGTGGTTTGCCAGCATCATGCCTCTTTTCAAGACCAATTCTTTGAGGCCCTGCCACCTGCCAGCACTCTCTATTATGACACCCAAGAGTATTCTCAAAACATCTGCTGTATGTATGGCATTATTACATGTTCACGTGATGCTTCTTCACAGTTGCACAAGACAACTTTGAAACAACATTTAGAGTAAGGATTTTGTTCTCATTGGTTCTGTGCTAACAAGACACTTTCTAATACTTAAAGTTGCGCTGTTTTAAAAATAAGCACAAAAAGTTTTCACTCAGCTGCACTATGATCCATGCTGTTCCACATTATACCCCTAAACCTTGGCCAATATTTTCTAATGAGGTTAAAAGTCACTTCTCCAATTCTCACCAGTCATCCATCCATGCTTAACTGGAATAATTGTTTGAATATGAAAAGATGTCAGTCCTGTACCAAAAAATAGCTCAACAGTTAATATATCCCATACTCTCTTAAAATCATCCCATTTTCTGACAGTTATAAGCTGTTTGAACCTCAGCACCCATGTCAAGGGCTGCTGTTATTTAACACAGAAAGACATTGGCTCAGTGGAAAATTCTCTCTTCCCTCGAGCTGATAATTTCTGAAATGTTATTTGCTCCCAGTACCAGTATGGCTGAGGAGGTGACAATGCCTCTGGAATCACTGTCCTGTCCTCCTAGAAAGTCCACCAGAAAGCACCAGGCTTGTCTGTAGACCAGCTAAACATCCTAAGCAACGGCATCAGGGGAAAAGGTAACAGTGCCCAAGAAGAAGCAGTAGTGATGACCACAAGTCATGTTCCTCAAATACATCAGCTGCAGCTTCTTCTTTTTCACTGTTTACAAGTCTCTTAAGATATTTGCAAAGTGACCTTTTCTGCCTCAGAGCAATTCATTTACACAAATATTTCATAAGAGCTGACTTATGCCAGATGCCATGGGAACATACAAAAAAATGTGCTGCCCCTCCCCCATGACATAGCACATCAAACTAGGCGTAGCTGTATAAGGAAATCAAGAAGGTAAGGTTAAATGGCTCTAGAAACACTGAGGGAAATTCAAGAGGTGACCAGAAGTTTTTCAGTGTAGTTTGACTCAAAGCAACGCTGGGCTTAAGGAGGCCAACTAGAAGACATAGCCATGGCTTACCCCAGACACCAGCCTGGTAGGATGTTTTAAAGTTGCTACTTCACCAGGAAGGACACAGCTCAAAACATTAGAAATGCCCCATTCTGGGGATTCCCAGGCTCATGGCCTCACTGCAGAATTTCTGGATATGGAATAATAAAAAGAGGTCTGTGAACACACAAAATAAATTCCGTAAAATGGAAACCGATCCTAACGCACGCATAAACCCATTCACTACCCCGATACCTTCCCCACTACTCTGAAAAGACAGCAGTACAAACATCTAAAAATATTCTCAGAGCAGACAAAAACAAAAGAGGAATGCTCATTTTGAGAGCCTGAGCACCCATGAATAGGGACAAAGGCAGGCTGGGGCAATGTGTCTCTCACTAGCCTACCCCCATTACATGGGTGAAAACACACAGTCTCTTCATCAGAGCTACGGGGTCTCAAAGGATAAGGAAAAAATCAATAGCTTAAGCATTCCCTCAGGATCAGTTACTATGGTCTCCAATATTGAAGAACACTTTGTAAATAAACATTTAAAATGACAGCAACACTAGCAAATGCTAGCTTGCAGTGTTACCTTCTTTTAACCAATTTTAAAGTATCAGTTGTGGGGTTTTAAGTTTAACAGAGCTTCTAAGGATTTAATGATCACATCAGGGAGGAAATCCTAAAGCCATGCTATTTATGATTGCCCTATTTGAGGATGGAAGGGGTCTCAGTTACAGACTGTTACAATCTGTGGGCCCACACTGCTGTGAACTTGCCAAGCAATCAGGTTGAAATACAAGAGAAAATCACAGCAGTTCCAGACCACAACTCAAATTCTTGGATCTTAGTTTTAGCTCCAGACAAATCCGTTCACAGTAAATACTCTTCAGGGGATGTAAGAATGTCTGAATTGTAGAAAATTTAGAAAACACAGATTGCAGAAAGAAACTGCTTTTGCATTTACTTCTGTAATGAGAAGCCCGTGCCTGAAATCAATCTGGTGAGCTTGGGAAGGGACAAGAGGGCTGAGCCTCTGCTCAGGGAGTACAAGGGTAGGAAATGATCCAAATGACTCTCAGCTTTTTGTGAGAGTAGGATCCATGAGGGGATGTTCCAGCAATGTTTGACCTACAGGTCTCCACCTCCCTCTGCCACTTGAAAACAGCCAGAGTGAACTTCCTTTGAGCAACCAAAGGAGAAACATCCTGAGATACAGATTCCACTTAGAGGCTGCTGGCCTCTTACTTCCACTTTGGACTAGATATGACACCCAGGAAGCGTCCAGAGAACCCAGCAGGAACATGAAACTCAGCCATTACACTGCTAAGATACACTGCTTGAGATACAAGGCTGCCTGGTGAGAGGCTGACCCCTGAACCATAGATGAGCTGGGAAGGACCAGGCATCCATCAAACCTTCTGGCCCCTGGGATCCTCTCTGACCATTCTCCTTTGTAGTCCGGCAGCCTTTCTAGTTCTATCTAGGAAAGGAGGCATATTTCTTAGAAAACGAGGTAAAAATCATCTTCTATGAAGAAGTTCCTGAAAATTCACTCACTAAACAGTGATTAAAACAATCTATACATTTGTGATTAAATGTTACAAGTACTTAAAATTGTTTTTTTTCAAGTTATGAGAACAAAACAAGTAGCTCAACCAAAAGGAATTAACAGTCTAATCTGTAGGACATTTTTCTTAAAACAGACACAAGCAACCCAAAAGAAACAAGCCACCAAAATATGCCTCTTTGTCTTAAGAAAGATCAGAAAATCAAATGCACATCCTTCAGTAAAAAGAGTTGACTGGCCACAAGTATTTAATTCCTCTCCCTCCTGAGGCTCCTCTAAAAATTTTTTAAAGGTATAAACTCAAAGCAAAGGAAATTAAAAGGAGAAGAAACACATGTTAGTGTAGGTTTGGTAAATGACCACACAGGTAAAGGAAACCACAGTACAGAGCCCTAGTCTGGGGAGGGGATCTTCCTGCCTCCCCATGAACCCATGAGGCTCAGAGTTTAAAATTACAAAACATCTGGGAGGGGAGCCTCCCCTCCCAGGTGAAAACAAAGTGGGGAGTGAGAGCCCAAGGGATTATGGTCATGGACTATGGGTGCTTTGGGGTGGGAGAACTACAGTGACCACAGCTGAGGGGAGAAATCATATATTGCCCAAAACTGAACAACAACATGAGAAAAAAAAGTCCTAAAACACACACAGACGCACACAGACAAGCACACACCCCAAACACAGAGCAGGCGTGATCTAGCCTGAGGCTGACAAGGCAGTTCACTGAAAGTCTCCACAAGAAGGATCCAGCCCCTCCCAACCCACCCAGAGCAAGGAGCAGGCTCACACTTGGTGCTGTGGTTTGCAGTACCTTTTTGAAAAACTTGGCAGATCATCATGATATTTCTTCTGAGACATCTAGTCATGTTTGAAATGTACTCTATTTAAAGATTAGAATCAGAGAATGTAGGGATTTGAGGAGACCACAGAGCTCACCCAGTCTAACCTACTCACTCTGTCAGGTGAGGAAGCTCAACAACTTGCCCACAGTTCCCCAGGAGCCCGGACTCCTCCCCAGGTTCCCGAGTTTCTCTAGTGCAGGCTTTCCATCAAAGTAATTGAGTTCTTACCTATGACCCTTCTGGGACCACCCCTGCTCCCACCCTGGAAGGTCAGAGGTACCTTCTGAACGGTGAATGCACGTGTGCTGATTATCACTCAGGAAAAACCCCTCCTTGCAGCGGCACTCATAGCTCCCCATGACGTTGACACAGGTGTGCTGGCAGCCACCGTTGTTCTCCAGGCATTCATCCACATCTGGAGAGAAAGAAGGATTAATCTTTGCTCCTGTGACTCTGTCAAACATTGCACCCAGCCTGGCAGCTTGGCCATTCCTGCTACACAGAGACAGGGTTCCCTCTGGTCCCTGCATCACAGAGCTATCTAAATAGATGCCACTGGAATCACAGATATTGAGTGTAGCCTCCTGGGTCTGAGGCTCACTTGACCAGGTCCTCCACATGGACTAAAAGTCAATCAATTCATTAAAAAGTATTAAATACCTTCTCTTTCCAATGCATGGCATTACGTACAGTAAGACAAAGATGAGTAAGATAAACTTCCTTCTCTCTAGAAGCATGTTATTCAGCAGAAGGAAAGAGATAGACGAGCAAGTCATTGTGACAAAGCAAAAGGTGGTACAAAGGAAAGAGGTCATTTCTGGTTGTGGGGTATCAGGATGGGTGCAGGAAAAAGCTGATGGTAGATGAGCCCTGAAGGATTGCTTCCATTTGAAAGAGGAAGGAAGGTTGTTAGCATGGCAGAAAGACTGGGAGCATGGAGTGTGTTCAGATACAGGGTCATTCAATTTGTCTGGAACACAGATATGGACAGGAAATTTACAGGAGATAAAACTGGGAAGAATGGGGTCATATTGAGGAGGATCTTGAATTTCAGGAAAAGCAGTTTCTACTTTCTTTGGGAGTTAGAAACCACTGGATCAGGGGTTCCTGGCAAAATATCACGTTGGGAAATATCAGGTGGCAGCTGAGGGCAGGACACAGGAAAGGAGAAGAACTGAAAGCCCAGGAGTCCAGCCTTATAGGTGGACCTTAAATAGCCCTGAGTTGTGGGAGGACTAGCTCTGGGGCTTGACAGTGAGATGCCTAGGAAGGAAGAAATAGGAGAGGACTGCCTGCAAGGTGGAGGGTAACATGGGTGTGCAGGGGGTGCCTGAGAAATGGGAGAGATCAGTTCCTGGTGTTAAAATAGGGGTGGGGATGAGGTGATGACCCCACATGACAAGGGAGGCCGTATGTGTGAGGTGTGAACAGGACTCAGTTGCGCAGGTGGTGGGAAACTGAGCCTAGTGCTGGAGAGACAGCTTTGAATGATTTCTGTGGTTGTTGAACAATGTGGTAGATGTAGAGAAAACCAGAGAGGGTGGGGAGGGAGAGAAGAGGATAAAGAGGAATTAGGTCCAAGATAGAATTCCAGAGAATACCTGTGGCAGGAGGAGGAAGACTGTGAGCCCCAAGGAGGAGCTGTCAGGAAGACAGGGAGGGAGGGAATCTTCACCAAGCAGCTTCCCCAGTGCACCAAGGGTGGGATTAGGGGACCTGCCCTCCACTGTGTCACAGAGCACCCAGTGTGGCTCCTCTCAGCACACTTGCTGCCCTGCATTCTCAAATCTTTTTCTCAACATCTCAAATAGATTGAAAACTCCTTGAGGACAGAGATTTTTGTCTTAGCTCAGCACTGGAGCCTGCAGGTGCAGTGCATGAACAAACAAGGAGAGCACGGCCTCACCAGAGCCATAGAAGAGTTGAAATATCCAGTAAAGTCTCACACACGACAGAGGATCAAGGAGAAGGCTGATATCAAAGTATCAAAGCAATTTATTCTCTCCAGCTTGACTTCTCATGTGCCTATCACTAGCTCCTGGGCACATCCGTAACAAGAAAAGTCAAATTTAAATATCTGTTATCTGGTTTCAAGCTTCAGATCTTACAGTCATCCATCCTCCCACACTACCGAGCAGATGCCTCTCTAAACTGATGGGACTCAAGCCATCCCCTCAAGCCTAACAAACTTGCCCTTCTCTATGCCAAAGGGTGAAGAGAGCACATTCCAGAGGCTGGGCCATGCTGGGACACACCTGGCCTAGGTGAGGACTTACGGTGAGCAGCTGTTTCCCTGAACATAAATCCTGCAATGTTTCTGAGTAAAGGGGTGCTCCTTTCTGAGCTGCCACACAACTACCCCACATCTAATCTGCTGCTCCTTTTCTCCAAAGCAATTAGGAAAGTGTCACTGAGTTGGAGGGTGTGCGCTGATTGAAATAATACAAAGGTGCATGTGTTCACATGTACAGATCTATTTCATGAGGCTGGTGAGTTTCTCCTGGTGGTAAAACAGCAATTCTCCATCCTGGCTACAGGTTCCAAATATGACACCTGGGGTGGGAGCCCCACCATCCAAGACTCTGATCTAACTAGTCCTGGACTCTGTATGTTCCAGCTAATGTATTTGAGGTTCCATGTGCATCTAAGAGGTCAATGAGAGGTAATGGGTCATCCCAGAGAACACAGGGAAGTGCTGCTTCTGAAGAGTTTTGGCTCTGAGCTACTTTCTTGTCATAAAATGCTTCACCCCTTTCAAGTCCAACTGGCAGATGAACCTCCATGTGTGCTGATCCTGCTTTTTTTCAGGTACCACATTATTTTCTCATGCCCTCCTTTTAGAAAGTCCTCGGCCCCTTCATATATACATTCAGGATCTTTCTGCAAGGCATATCTTTGCTACCAAGACTAAAGAAGAGGCCCAAGGAGGGTAAACAGAGTCTACTGAAACATCTATGTGCAGCGTCTCTACTACAAGACTTGGCCTTGGGTCATCTGAGCAGATCTTGACTTAGAACTTCCCTATTCAAGCCTGGCCCAGGTCCTTAGCCTCTGAATGGCTCAGCTTGTTGCTCCTAGGCAGCTTACACTTGTCCCAGGCTGTGGGTCTGAGGATGAATGTCATGGCATTGGATACAAAACCTTGAAATGCCACTCTTAGCAAATGATTTACCCCCCTGAACACAGTAAAAAGGAAACAAGCAAAATCCTAAATTCTTTCTAAGAAATTACACTAAGAAAACAATTTTTTAATTCTAATTAATCCCTCTTACTGCTTTCAGGATTACCTTTTTTTTTTTTGAGATTAGGTCTCGCTACTTTTGTCTGTGGAACTGCATGCAAGCTCACGTTGCCTGTGGTACCACAGACTCAAGCTTCCCAGGTAGCTAGGATTACAGACATGTGCTATCATGCCCAGTTATTTTTTTGGGACTAGGTCTCATGTGTTGCCCCGGGCAGGACTCGAACCGTGATCCCCAGACCCAGCCACGACTCCATAAGCTGTTGTTTACAGGCATTCACCACCATTGCCGGCTCAAGATTTTTTTTTTTTTTTTGAGACTAGGTCTCGCTATTTTTGCCTGTGGAACTGCAGGCTCACGTTGCCCGGGGTACTATAGACTCAAGCAATCCCCAGCCTCAGCTTCCCAGGTAGCTGGGACTACAGGTGCACACCACCATGCCCAGCTATTTTTTTGGTCTTGCTACGTGCCCCTGGTGGGATGCGAACCGTGATCCCTGGCCCCAGCCATGGTTTCCTAGGCTGCCACCTACAGGCATGCGCCACTATGCCCGACCCTAAGATAATCTTTCTAATGTGCCTTTCTGCGATACTGACTGCCTAGCCAGTCCACAATCAAGCCTTCTTGAAAACTGCAGGTTTGAAAAGTCAAGAGCTCTGACAACCCACAGTGATACCTGTCACAGGACTGAGACAGGAAATGAACAGAGTCCACTGTGGAGGGCTTCAGGTGACACCAAAGTAGGATTAAGGTCCTCCTGGGGTTGAGACCTAAATGGAAATACTCTCCTTCCCCAATAATCAAAAAACAAGTTCTGCCTGTACTTATCTAGTGACTTTTATGCTGATCTCAAAGCATTTGATCAGCTGGCCCCTCCCATGGCACCATAGGGACCATTTGAACATCCATGCCCATGGAATCAGGGCCTGCCTCACTTTGCCTCTTAGGCAGGCAGACAGCATCAGGTCAGGCCAACCACATGAAGAGTCATCAATGTCTAAGAAGCCTGATGCCATCTGTCTCCCAGGATGTTCTCCTGTACAACTGAAAATGCCTACCTTAAAGTGCAAGCAGGTCACAAATACCTGCCTGAAAGGTGTGCTACATCATCAAACATTCTATTACTCCATCCAATTGCTTATTATTTCTAAGCTCTGCTTTCTTTCTGGTAGAAGGAATCAATATGGAAAACACTTTGCAGTTCCTAACTGAAACTCCCAAAGATGTTTCTTATCGGTGGAATACTAGGATGATGTTAATTGCAAGATTCTGTTTAAATTTCTCCTTTTACAAAAAAAGAACCCAAAACAAGCCAACAACCAAATTAAAGTACACAACTTGGGGGGATGCAGGGTGGGAACAGTCGGGGGGGGGATGAGCCTCAGAGATCATACAGATGTGAAATTTATATATAAATAAATTATTTAGTATTAAAAAAAAAAGAAAAAAGACAACCTAGTGCCAAAAAAAAATAGCTGGGCGTGGTGGTGCGTGCCTGTAATCCTAGCTACCTGGGAAGCTGAGGCTGGAGGTTGCTTGAGTCTGTGGTACCACAGGCAAAAATAGTGAGACTTAGTCTCAAAAAAGGAAAGAAAAGAAAAAAGACAGGGATCTACCTGGTGGAGTTCAAGCACACACTGTGCACTTTCAGGACAAGGAGTATTACTTAACTGCAGAATAGAGATGCTCAGAGCATTAAAGAATAGATTTTAAGTCAAAACCAAGACCAAAATTTTAAAGGTGACAAGTCAATGTTAGAAAGTCAATAAACAACAGTGAAGATAGCCACCCATCATCTTGCACAAATAAAGGATTATACTATGAATGATCACATAAAAAATAAAACACTGTACTGCTTTTCAATCAGGGAGTGTGATGCCTAGTGAGGCAAAAAACACACTTCTCTGATTCCCTTTTTGTTTTAATAAGTATGTTCTCATCAAAAGGAAGAAAGAGGTGGGGATGCCAGAGGGTAGGTAAAGAAGAATTGCCATTTCCAACCGTTTTTCTTACCAAGACAATTATGACCATCATGAGCCAACATGAAGCCATCAAAACAAGTGCAGCGATAATTGCCTGGAATATTCAAACAGTCATGGACACAACCTCCGTTGAGTTCATTTTCACATTCATCAATGTCTGAGGATAAATTGTAAGCAAACCAGATGGGTATTATTTCTTTAGTATGGAGATAGATGCATTTACATTTATACCAGCCACCCCACTTCTAGGAATCTACCCTGATGCAATCAGAAAATGAATATATACAAGATTATTTGCTGTAGCATTTGAAATTACAAAAGAATAGAAATAACTTAAACACCCCCATGCATAGTAGAACATTGAAAAATTATGGTACATTTATTCCAGAGAGCAATTTGCAGCTGTTTTTATGTTTTTCTTTTTAAGAAAGAATGAGATGACCTTTATGAATGATATGGAATGGTTTAGATATACTAGGTTAAAAAATCAAAATGCAAAAGTATTTATAGCACATTATCTTCATATTAAAATTTAGTGAATATAAAACACATACACAAAATATTCCAGCATGATTTTAGCAAAACCTGGCAAGCTTATCCTAAATTTATATAAAAATAAAAGGCTCAGAAAACCAAAACAATTTTGAAAAGGGAGAACACATTTGGAGAATTTGCATTCACAGTACAGCAAACAATTGTCAAACAATGTGGTATGGGCATAAAGACAGATGTAGGTTAATGGAACAGTATTGAGATTTCAGAAATAAACCTTTAGAGTTATGGTCACTTGATTTTAAGCAAAAGTGCCTAGGCAACTTATCAGTAGTCTTTCCAACAGTGGGGCTAAGACAACTGGATTACTGGATACCCAATTTTCTGAAGTCTAAAATGATTTCAAAATAGGAATTTTTTATTACAGCTTCTTATACAAAAACCAAGTTTAGATTCATCCTTATTGAACTTGATTCACCTTCCTAACTGTGCTCACTGGAAAGAAAAATACTAGCTTAAGTAACTTTGAAAAAAAAAAACAGTCCAACTATATGCTATGAATCTAAAAATAAAAATAATTATGTATAAATACTGTGTTCTGGTTAATAAATCTGTTTCACTCATAGGATTCTGAATTAAATTCCATAAACACTTCACATGTACACTAGAAGTAAACAAACAGGTAAAAATATCACAGATGAAAGCCATACTTCTCATTGTTTGGAGAAAGAAACTATGAATAGACAAAGAGAAGGTTAGAATGAATCTTGTGATATTGTTTTCCAATCCAAAGAATCAGTATAACCTAATGTATAAATAGCATATCTATATACACTAATGTATAATATATATATAGACATGTGAGTGCTTCAAGGGTTTGTATACATGCATATATTTACTAACTGTCCACTTAGAGGACATGTAAATAATGACACCGTAATAACAATGAAAATACCAGGCATCCAAGTATTGACTTCCATACACCATTTTTAAAAAAAGGAACTGAGGCTCCTTGGACAAGTGGTTGAAGGAAAGATTTTTTGCCCGTGGAACCTTGTTGCCCGGGGTACCACAGACTCAAGCAATTCCCAGCCTCAGCTTCCCAGGTAGCTGGGATGACAGGCGCGCACTACCACGCCCAGCTAGTTTTTTGGAACTAGGTCTCGCTACGGGCCCCAGGCGGGACTCAAACCGCGATCCTTAGCCCTGGTCGCTTCGTAGGCTGAAGCTTACAGGCACAAGCCACCGTGCCCAACTCCTTGGACAAGTGGTTGATTGCAGGATTGGGGAGGGGGAAAAAAAACAAGATAAGTCTGGAACACTTTGTGATACAAGAAAATTAGGAATTTCTCTAAAAAGGAAGGGGGCATGTCAAAAGAAAACAGAAAACAATGTGAAGATGAAACAATGACTAAAGCTGGAAAATTTTGAATAAAAAGAAAAACTATATATAATATTAAATGCCCATGAACCCACACAGGCATAAATAAATGGAGAAAATGGATGAATCTTTCTTACAGAAGAATCTCAATAGGCAAATGTATAAGGGATGAGGGAAATACAAAATCACCAGAGGGTACATAGCACAAAAATAATGAATATTGCAGGCAACATCCACAGTTGGGTGCTAAAATCAGTGGGAAGGATTTGGGAAGAAACAGAATCTTAGAATAAACTCAAACATCTCACCCAAGATATTTGGAAACTTTGCAAAGAAAACTTTACTTTTGTATTACTACAAAATACATAACCTCAGCCTTATCCTAGAATATCCTACAGGACATTCTCTAGTCATGTCAATTCAACCATGACAATTTTTATTAAGAGAAAGCGTAAGTCAAACAAAAGCACTGAGCAGTATTCATCAAAAGAGCCAAGGCCATAAAGCCAAGGAACTGTAAACTGTCACAGGTTGGAGCAGACAACAGCTTAATGTAATGTGGGACTTTGAACTGGATCCTGGGAGGGTGGTCTAGGCAGGGGTGTGAATATCAAGTGAAATTTTAATAAGGTCTAAACTTTAGTTAATGTATTGTCCCAATGTTAATTTCCTGGTTTTGATATTGTACTGTGGTGCTCTAAATTGCTGACATCTGGGTAAGATAAGTAAAAGGCATATATGATTTCTGCACTATATTTGCCCATTTGTTGAAGTTCAAATGACTTCAAAATAGAGCATTTTCATAAATTATACCTTCTTATATAAATGCCAAGTTTAGGTTAATCTTGTTTAATTTGATTCACTTTCCTGAACTGAGACATAAAGACCATAGAATGGAACCAATAGATCAGTGAAATACTCCTTCCCCAAAGTCTAGCAAGACTGTTTAGAATAAAAATATTATTTATCTAAAACCATTTCTTAATCGTGTTATTTAAAAAAACTACTTATTCGGGGCTTGTTATTTTGTTTCTCCAACGTTTCAGCAGAAACTTGATGGAGGATAAAATTTTCATCACTCTGAGCCAACCCAGTTCCCATTCTTGAATTTAAACAGGAGCAGTGAGCCTGGCAATAATCATAAACCAAATGATACCATGACTTGAGCCCAAAAGGCTTAAAAACTTGTAAGCCAAGAAACACACATAAGTTATAGCTTTGAATATTTATATCTTTGAATCCTTGTAATCTTTATTTTCTCTCCTTTTCCTTTCTGGAAAAGAGCTTCCATTTTGGATCTCTGCACCAAGAAATCTGAACAAAATACAAAAATTCTTAGTTATTGGATTCTAGAATCACTACAAATATTTACAAGATCAAATCCTTCTCAGGTTTTAGCTTAAAATGACAATGCAAAGAAAATGTTTTCTGTTAGATTACCTATGGATAAGGGAATGACAGGATCCTTAATTTTCTATTTTGTACCTTTTTATATTGCTTGACTATTATAGCAACGATCACATAACTTTCTCAAACCTATATATACGCAAAACAATGTCAATCAGTTATTTCAAACAAAATGTAAATTTTTCAACTGTTAGCATTTCAATTCTATTCATAACACATCAAATTCAACAACTATAGATAATACTCTTGTCTTTATACTATTATTCCACAAAATTTGCCAAATATATACCTTATCTAAAAGAAACCTTGCATGGTTTCTACCCCCAGAGAGCAGAATGATTGGAGGGCATAGTGAAAAAGTGAATATTCTTTGTTTCAAGCAGAGCACTAACATTGAATCCCAATACAATAAATAGAATACTGAGTGCAGTGAGGGTGGAGATTTGACAGAGATGCTTCAGACCTCCCATGATGTAGGGCAGATAGAGCCAGAGAGACAGTCATCAATCTCTGGGAAAATATGACCTGTGGGAATCGCAAGGATTTTATGGATGAAACACCAAGCCTACTTACTGTGAATCTGAACATGCCTCCTCTGATGGGAAAGGTTGAAAGTGTGCCCCTCATGCATAAAGGAGATAGCAAACATCAGAAATATTCACCCAGCTAAAGGGACACCAGAGGGACAAGTGAATAAGAGAGACATGGGACCAGGGAAAGAGCTAACGTGGTCTAACTTTCTTTCATCTGTGGGCTAACTGTATGATCATGATCACAAGTCCCTTTTACAATTTCCCTGGGCCTCAATGTCCCTATCTAAAAAATGAAGGATGGGATTAGCTCAAAGAACCCTAATGAGTCAGTCAGCTGCAACATGCTATCATTTCCATCCTTAGAAACAGCCTTCTCCTAAGAGGGTGCAGACTCTGGCCATTTCTGAACCTCAGAGTTCATTACACTGAGCTAAGGCCAATGTCTCAGAACACAAAGGCTCCAGATCTGAAGTTCTAGGAGTTTAAAAGATTCCTTTGCACACATCTTTACAGGGTGAACCTGCAATTCCAAATGAGGCAGGTCTTTAGTGTATGTAACTCTAAAGCTTGGTTGCTCACAATACCAAGAAGGCATGAACAAGATAGGGAGCCTCCAGAGTGGGGAGGTGGGGTGGAGGGTGGCAGCAGGATTCTGGCACTCACATTCCTTGCTGAGGGTGTAAATTGCACCAGGTGGGTGCAGGATCAGCCCTGCTGTGATAGGCATGGTTCTCTTGATTAATAGGTCTATTGACTTTTTTACCTGCAAACTGGGTGAGACCAAAGATGACACAGCACATCTATTTCTTTTCAGAAGCTAGACAAAAGGACATTTCAAAGTCAGATAAAACTATATGACCAACTCCAGGGAAGACCTAACATTCCCAGTGTTCTATGGATCTCAAATGCATTTGAGAGTGGGTGATGTGATTTGGTGAGAATTGGGAGTTGGGAGCATTTTTGCCACTATGAATGCACTTCAAGAACTGTGAAGGTGAGGAGCTTCCCTTGCTGGCCCATCACCACTGGTCGCCGAGTCACTTACCCTCACACTGCCTGCCCTCCCCTTGGTAGCCAGGCTTGCAGAAGCACTTGTAGGAGGTGAGTGTGTTCTGACACAAGGCATCAGCATGGCAATCGTCCAGCCCCTCGGCACACTCATCCACATCTGGAAAAGAGCACAGCAGCTCCCGGAATGGTGCCCCAAGTCCTGCTTGATCTGGTCTTGATCCCCTCTCCAGCTTCACCTCCCAAGGTTCACTCCATTTCACTGCCCGAGCTAAAGTGCCTAGGAGCTCCTGAGATGAACCATCCCATTTCCAGGCACAGCCTGCTCCACTGACAGGAACCTCCCCCCATCTCTACTTGTCTTCCAAACTCAGCTCAGATCAACCTCCTAAGGGAAATCCACTATGACCTGGCCCCTCCCGGTTTACGTTCTCCCATATTTATATTCTTTTATGACACATATCACACAGGTGGTACTGTCTGTTTTCCTGCCTGTCTCCTAGTGGCCTCTGGATAACAGACTGAGTCTATGTCCCTAAATGCCAAGGGCAGTTCCTGGCACCTCAGTAAGATATTAAATGCCTGCTGAGGAAAAAACTGGCTTGGCCAAAAAAGCTCTGAAAAGGAACAGTGTCTGTCAGCTTTCTCAGTCTTTGGGGCAGGGAGGAAAGCTTGCCCTGCGCCCTGAGCCGCCAGTGCTGAGCTTCCAGGCAGTACCAAGTGTCTCCCCAGCCCACCCAACCATCACCACTGCCCATCCTCTCAACCTGCAAACCCCACTTGACAGAAGTGTTTCCTGGGCTGACAGGACTCCAGGATGCTAATTCAAAGCAGAACAGTGCTGAAAGTACTGCAAGTTCAGTTAACACCGCGCACTGGAGTGCTTATCTCCAGCTGCTGGAAACCCAGGCTTCTTTTCAAGGGTTTCGTTTGACGGTACTCCAGGGTCTGTTTCTCAGACAGAAAAATCCTCGGGCAGAACTTGAAGACGGCCGGAGAACGTTCCCGGTCCCAAAGCTGCCGCGACCTCCAGACATAAGGAGCCGGAGCCCCCACTCTCCCCTTCTACACAATGAGGAACTGGACCCCGCGATTCCAAGAGCCCCCTCCCCGCTGGCGCTCTCCGGGGACTCCCGCCGGCAGGAAGCGGGTCGGGAACTGTCATCAGCCCCGGGTCCGAGGCCCGGCCGCGCGCTCAGGCTTCGGGCCTCTCGCCCAAGCGATAGAGGCGCCTTGGCCTGACCTGAGGGTGAGGGCCCCAGGGGAGCGGGGTCCACGCGCCCTGCTCGTAGGAAGGCCCCCAGCCCAGCTCGCCCCATTCGGGGCGACCGCGCTCCGCGACCCGGGACCCCCTTTCTGGAGTTGCTCCCTCCCGCGCCTGCCAGGTGCGCCCCCGCGGCCGGTCACTCACCCTCTGGCGGCCCCAGGGCGCGGCCCCAGCCGGGCGGGACGGCCACCGTCAACAGCAGCGGCGGCAGCAGCAGCAGAGGCAACAGCAGCGCCCGGGCCGCCCCGGGACGGCCGCGGCCCGCGGCCCCCATGGATGGCGCGGCGGCTGCGGGCGGAGGCGGCGGAGCGCGGGCTGCGCGCGCGGCGGCGGCTCCGGGCGGTGTGTGCGGGCGCCCTGCCCGCCGCGCTCTGACACCCCCGGCCCGGCCCCGCCCGACGCCTGAGCCCCGGCCTCATTTTCACACGGTCCTCCCCGGCCCGGGGCGGGCGGCGCGGGGGCAGCGCGGCCCCTCCCGGCCCCCTAGCTCCCGCCTCCCAGGCCGCGGGTGGAGGGGGCGCGGCCGCTGCGGCCCGAGGGCGTCTGTCAGCCTGTGGGGGGCGAGCCCCCCCCCGCGGCCCCCCACCCCGCACCAGCGCGCTGCAGCCCTCAGCGAGCCTTGTCCTGAGCCTGCTTGCGGTGTCCACAACTTGACCCAGTTCCTCTTGTGAAGACAAACAGCCCTTTGAGCCTGAAATAGTCTGACACCGGCGCCCAGATATGTCCTGTGTAACTGAGGGTCCCCAAATCCTGTGTCCCCAAATCCTGAAGTACTACCGGGGGGCGGGGGGCGTTTGGATGGGGGGGGGTGAGTTCGCCTACTTCTTTTTAAGTTGTTTGTTTATTTTACATTATTGTATAGTGCCCAGATTTCTCCAGCCACCATATCACCTGTGACCCAGCACCTTTCCTCCCCATTCCCCCCAACCACCCCCCACACCGTGTTCTTCCCTCCCCTGTTTCACCTCCCTCCTTCTCTCTTCTCTGCTGTTTGTTTCATTTTTATAGTCGACTTATTAGTTTTTATTACTATTTGGCTTTTTGTTTGATTTATCTAAATTCCACATATAAGTCAAACCATCTGGTATTTTTCTGATTAATCTCAGCTAGTGTAATCCCTTCCAATTCTATCCAAGTTGCTACAAGTGGCATGATTTTGTCTTTTTGATTGCTAAATAATACTCTGTTGTATAAATATACCACAGCTTTTTGATCCATCCCTCCATTTAGGGGCACTTGGGTTGTTTTCATATGCTGGCTATTGTGAATAGTGCTGCAATGAACAGGAGTGCAGGTTTTTTATCCTTAGGAGAACTCAGCTGGGAGAGTGACCCCAGCTTCTCAGTGCAGTGAACAGGCTGTACCTTTCTCCAGTCCATCCAGGTCCCTCTCACCCCAGCATCCATGGTCCTCTGATTACAGTGACCTACTGCCCCACTGCCCAGCACATCCAGCTGGGCCCACAATCACAGCAGAAAATGTTCCTTTCACTGAAGACTCAGTTAAATGTATCTCTAGGGCAGCCTAAAAGATGAAAGCAAAGCATAGGGGTATGTTGGGGGGGGGGTACGGTTGGCTAGAGATAAAGGATGAGCCAAAGAGTCAATTTTGTTTGCAGTTTAGGTGTCATCTATGACCACCTGAACCCACAGACATCATGGCAGGCTGAATGTAAATACAAAGCATGCCTGTTACCTGGACTGTAACCACAGTCCTTATCAGAGGACAAAGACACAGGCCTTTCCCACAGTTCCAAGCACAGATGACCTAGAGCCCACTCTACTCAACATTAACCTAGGAACAACTGCAGTGCAGTTTCTCTTGCAACAAAACACCACAGTCAGTGACTTTAATCAGAGCATCTCTATTTTTCAAATTTTTCTCCTGTGAATATTTGCAAACATACAGACATGTATGTGGTATATGTGAATGAATGTATGAATTAATTGATATATTCATGGCTTCAGTAATAGAAAATGTCTCAGAAAAATTCCCACCTAGCTCATGCACAAAAAAACATGCCTTCCTGAGGTTCAGCTTTCCCATAGGATTCCCCTTCTCTGTTACCAGGCCCCTCGTACCCATGGACCAGGCTCAGACTGTCTCCTTGGGACCTTGCTAGTGCTGCTGCCTCAAGGAGACTCTGAGAGAATAACTTTTCTATGGTTGTTTTTCTTTTGACCTTTTCGTCCCCAGTGCCTGCATCCCTTTTCTGTCTTTTGCCCTTGCTCCTACCCCCTTTTGTTTGGCACTGAGATACACTCAGCTATTTCTAGTCCTTAGGGTGTTTTTTACACATTTGTAAATCTTCACTTAGTGAAACGTTCCCTCCTTTGTCTTTGTGTCCTTAATGGTAGCCATAAATTACTGACTTCTTTTCTCTCCGTTGTATCAGGCTTCATTGCTTTTGAAATGATCAAAGTTATTTTCCTTTAAAATCCAACTAGAAGCTGCCTATTGTGTGGCACAGACCTCTTTAGCTCCAGTCAAAGCATATAAATACATAAAGCTGCCCATTAAACTCTGTAGGAACCTCCTACAGCCCCCTTAGGCCTGGTAAAGAAATAAACATGTGCTGTGCTTTCCTTTCACCCTTCTCCCAAGTTTATATTTCACTAAGTATATGAATTAATAATGATAAGACCCAGTGCCTTTTTTGCCTAAGAGGGTCAATTTTTGTCATGTTTCCTGGAAAAGTTCACCACTGGCATAGATCTCAAAAAATGTTCTGAATCCTATTTTGTTTGCCCTGACTTTCATACAACAGTGCTTTCAGTTGGTTGGCTCCCAGACTCCTAGGTAACCTTTCTGACACTTCAGATTAAAGTCAATATGGTTTACAAGAGGGAATTTCCATAGGGGAAAGACTCCAGGGTAAATTTGTTCAATTGTCAACGTTTTCTGTGTCCCACTGTCAGGAGGTACTTGGTGGGCTCTAAGCTGGCTGCTGCCTGCCCTCTATTGTCCAGCTAAAGTCCTCACAAACTTCACAGTAAGGCTACAGGAACTGTTAGTGATGGAAGGTTGAATCTGCTTCTCTTTCTTTCCTCCCCTATGGCTGAAAGGCCATGAACCAGGCCTAAGGGGAGTGGCAGCCCAGCCAGCCTGCTATGATACAGACTTCTTGCAATGCTGAAGAGAGAATGTGGAAGTTGAGGACCCTGGTGCCTGTGCACTGAGTCTAACAAGGTTAAATTCTGCAATCATCGAACACCTGTCAATGCCCACATTTTCACCTTCTCAGGGGATTTTGGAAACTCCTTTTGAAAATTCTTCTCTCCTCCCTGGGTTTTCCTCACTGCAGGCAGCCTCCTGGTTTCCTTTGTACCTCTCAGGAAATGTTCTCTAGATACTTTCCTTGGACCCTCTTTCTACACCCTTCTCCTGATGATTCTATAGTAGAAAGCTCTAGCTTGCAGTTTTTCTCTTAATTTCAGCTCTCTGTAACCAGTTAGTTGCCATCTTGGTCTTTCACAGATCCCTCCGATTCAAGATGTTCAAAATGGAGCTCCTCTTCTTCCTCAATTCTGCTCCTTCCCAAGTGCCCCCTCTCTTAGAGAAAGACACCACTATTATGCCAAGACAAAGACAGAGACCTGACAGTGATGCCTGCTGTCATTCTCTCCTTTCCCACTACATCTGAACATTCCCATCAACTCTACCTTTTCATCATCTATCAAAACCATCCTCTTCCTCCAAGCAAGCTGTCTGAGCTCAGGTCTTCATCACCACTCACCTGGTCTATTGTCCCTACTCTACCTTACTGCTTGGTCTCTTTTTAAAAGCTCATCTCCCTTCATTGCATCTTTCATAGTTGCTGCCAGAGTTAATTATAAATTTCATCTACTATTGGGTTTACATCAAAACTCCCTTGCTGCATCCACTCTGAAGAACTATTGGACCATTCTACTAAAAATGTGCTTACCCACTTTTGGTACATAGCCAAGAGAAATTAGTAAGACTGTGTACCAAAGGACATGTACAAAGATACTTAGCATAGTTGAATATGTATTAGCAAAAAACTGAAAGTAACACCAATATCCACCAGAGAATGCACAAACAAATCTTGGGTGTCCATTCAATGGACTACAATAAAATGAAGATCTAATATGCTCAACAACACTTTACTGTGGGTGGAAAAATCCAGAAATTATAGAGTATATGTCATATAATTCCACTTCTGTGAGATTTAAGAGCAGGCAGAATTAATTAACAGCAAGAGAGGCCAGAATAGGAGTTGCCTCTAGGGATGAGTATTGACTGGGAAAGAGCATGAAGGAGCCATCTGGAATGCTGAAATGTTTTTGAGATCAAGATTGAGATTATAGGGACATATACATATGTAAAAATTCATTAAGGTGTTGGCTTAAACTGAATGCACTTTGTTGTTTGTGCTTTACCTCAATACATAAGTTGAAACTACCTCAATACACAGTGCTGCCTAACTAAGACATTTATGATTTGATCCTTTTCTAGCTTTCCAACTTCTTTCTTACTACTCCCTCACCTATATTTGAGCAGCATCATACTACATGTACCAGGAGTCATTTGCTTCCTCCTTTTGTTTATGCTGTCCCCTTTGCTTGAAAGACATGGAGTGGGTCTCAACAACTTAAACCCATAATGTGCAACATTTTGATTAATAAATATTGCTGTACCCCAAGAAAAAGGTATTTGTTAAGATGTCCCCCAAAGGTTATGAAATATATATGAAAAAATAGCCTGCAGGTTCTCAACTACTGAGAATGATTATAGAAAAGAAAACCCATCTGCTCTTGCACACATATTCATTTCTCCTCAGTGAATGACTTTCACACCTCTTTAAAAAATTTTTCAATGTCTGACTGGATATGAGGCAGCAGATCTTTCTTGTTGTTTACTTATCCCATATGCTCCTTCCTGAAAGGTCTTCTCTCTTACCTATACAGGAAAGGTACCTAACCCTCAATTTCAGGCTCTGGAGTTGACTTAAGATAATGTCATTCATTCTATCACCCTTGCAGCAGTCATCAGTCAAGAATAAACAAATAATAGTGTGAAGATCAAGTCCTTTGATTGAAATGAAAGAGTTCTCTTTTCTAACTTGTAATGGTTGTGGTGGCAGTCATCGTGATACCAATCTGTAATTTGTGGACTAAACGTGGTTTCATGATTGGTGTATAACTCAAAACCCCTGCTTCCATATTCATCATTGTATATTCAGACTTAAGGAAAATTAATTTTTAAATCGTCTTCCTTCTTACTAATTGATTAATATGAAGTTTTATATTAAAATGGTATTCTATATTTGGTTTCTGTTTCTAGGCCTGTGAAGTTTTACTTAACACCATTGCATCAAAGATTCTAAACTCTTCAGAGAATTCCAATAACTGCTATGCATGATTGCAACGTGCATTTTCTTGGTTTACTATAATAATTTACTGACAAAGTTTACTGCCCAAGGGTTGGCATTTCCTGTCCCAGTGTTCAGGGCAGATTTAATATTTATGAAGACACCACAGGAACGGACTCTATGGATGGATGGGCTATGAGATCTCAACAGTCCCCATGCAAGGACCCTCTTCTCTCCTGTGTCTACTGATCCTGCTGCCATTGCTTCAGCTACCAATCCAGATTCTGTACTAGTATCTAAACTAATTTTATTATTCTCATAATAGGGAAGTCACAGATTTTACTTAAAGCAACGGAAGGTGAAAGACATCATAGAGGGTTATAACTATAAATGCAACTACTAGAAGATTTATAAATAGTAGAAGAGCCATGAACACAAAGCTGACCTCAAAGAAAGAGAAATAATGGCAACCTATTTGTATGGTAGTCAAGGCTGTACTCTGGCAGCATGGTAGACTAGTTTCCTGCCACCTCCTAGCCCCCATCTCTGTCTTTCTTCTAGTCCTCTATGCAGTTATCCATGCTAAAAGCACATCCTAATAAGCACCCTACACACTAAACCCCATCTTAGAGTTTCTGGAACTTTCTGGAACTCCTCACCTGCAGCACAAGACAACTTTGGAGAAAAGAAAATTTGTAGAAGGACAATTCATCATAGCTTATAACATCATATGGTGTTTTTTCCCCTCTCTCCACCATGTAATGTTTACAAAACCATAATAATGTAAACTTGGCATTTTAATTTAACCACAACTATTACATTGGAAGACAGGAGAATGGGGAATGTTCTTGAGTCCTAAGAGTGTAAGAGGAAAGTGAGCTAAATCCTCAATTTCCATAGCAAGAAACCAAGAAATAATACTTAAGGTGAAAAATCACCAAGTTGCAATTTTAACCAGTTATTTGGAGACACATGGATAAATACCAAAACAACATCAAACACCAAAATAAATAATTAGATAAACGGAGGTCAAAGTGCTTGTCTTAGTTCTTGAGTAAAGAAGGAAAATGAGCATGGGATTGCTATTTTTCATAGCAAATTTGAGGAAAACATTTGACTCTATATGAGCATGCCTAACTTTCTTAAGAACACAGCTTAAACCAAACACTAAGCTCACAACAGTCACAGATGACTGCTGGAATCTGCAGTAAATGCAAACAGAAGTTGAACCAGATGTCCCCCAGCAGGATGCAATTGATTCACCACCTTAATCCAGCTCAATTTTCTCCCAGAGAGGGCTGTGTTTACCACTGGCCACATGTATTCTTAGAAATCATCTACAATGGGCCAGTTTCCAAATCAATCATATTTCTAAAGTCTAGCAGAAGGTTTCCAGGTGTCCCTTAAAGTTGATCTTTGGTGATTTTGCCAATAGAAAAGTGTACCAAAGATATATACATTAAAAACCTTCCAGATGACAGTAAACTCTAATATGCAATGGCCATTTCTAAATCTATGGCCAGGTGATAGCACTACAGTGGTTGCTCCAGCTCTGCTTATTAGTTTACCCCTTATCACTTGAAAACATTAACTGAAATCTATACTCAACGAGAACTCACAATGAGACAAAGTGTGAGCAAGAGCTCCAAGAGAAGGGCAAAGCTTTCTTCCCCAGCTTTCTTAGCAACGGTGAATGTAAACTGATAGAAATCCTTCAACTTTGCAGACCCTTAAGCTCCTGCTGCAGTCTTGGCAGAAGGACTTGTCTGTGCTACTGCAGCTGAGCTCTGTCATGCTGCCTGCAAATTCCTTTTTGTTAAATTCACATTGACTTGCTGCCCTTACATTCCATGCTATGACCGGAACATGGATGCTGGCAGGATCTAGGGTTAAATCACCACAAAACTGTTGAATCCCAAATCTGATTTTCCTTCAACTTTTGGGTCTCAGTGACAGAGGTCCAGCTACTTGAACTTTCTCTGGGTTCTCCTGAGTTCCTCAGGGACGGAGTCAGAGTGGTAGAAGGATGTGTCCATGGAACATCTAGTTTCCGACCACTCTGCTCTCTGCAACAGGAGGCAGCATCTCACCAGTCTGAGCAAGGACACAGTGCAGGACACAGTGTCCTTGAGTTCTTCTGAGAGGACTGAGCAGAAGAGCGTGGGGCCAGGCCGAGATTTGCTCCAGTGGCCTCTGCCGGGCCTGTGTTCTAACTGGATTTGGTGTTTCTCATCAGGTAACTCAAGGTCACTGCAATTCAGATCCCCTTTATTCATCCTTACCTATGTGCAGAACGATTTCCTTTCTCCTGGCTCTCCCCAGCTTCTCTCCAGCCTGACTAACTGTGTTACATAATTCTTTTCTTAAAGATTCCCAAGTGTTGTATTCTTTTTTATGTTATTGCAAACTGAATTGTTTTCTTAGTTTTTGGTTTGTTTACTGCCCCTATATAAAAGCATCATTTATATTTGTATGTTGATCTTGTAGCCTGACACTTTGTCAAGTTCACTTATTAGTTCTAGTAGTTTTTAGTCAGACTCCTTAGGATCTACCATATAGAAAAATCACATCGCCTGCTGATAGTTTTTCTTCGTTCATTCCAATTTGAATGTCTTTTATTGTCTAAACCTTTGATTTATGTTTGAAGAACACTGATTTGCCAGGTAGCTTTATCCTTGGCACAATAATAATATGAGACTGAAATGCTCATTGTGTGAATGTGGAAGTTAAGGAACAGGAAGACACATTACTTGGGCCTGTGGTTCCACAACACTCTAAGACTAAAATCTGACTGCCTCAGCTTCCCATATTAATGCTCACCTTTTTTCCTTTCTTCTTTTTTTAATTAACTGCACATGTGTATATTATTTACATCATTGTATACCAAAGTTCCCCCACCACCTTGTCACCCATGAAGCACCTAGTCTCCTTTGCTCATTCCTCCCCCATTTTTATCCTCCATTTCCTTCCCTCCGCTTGATTTATGCTTTATTTTTGCTGTCAGTTTATTAGTTTTAACTTTTTCATGTCCTTTTATTTGTTTTTTTACCCTATATTCTGCATTTAGGTTAGATCATTCATTCTCTTTATCTTTCCAGCTTATTTCTTCTAGCATGATTCCTTCTAGGTTCATCCATGTTATCACAAATGCATCAAATCTGTCTTTTTTGATTGCTGAATAATATTCTATTGTGTACATATACCACAGCTTTCTGATCCATTTGTCTGTTTGGGGGCATTTGGGTTGTTCCCATATTCTGGTTATTATAAATAGTGCTGCAATAAACATACAAGTACAGGTGTCTTTTTGAATTAGTGTTTTGGTGTCCTTTGGGTAGATTCCCAAAATTGCTGGATCAAATGGTAGTTCCATTTTTAGTAGTTTGAGAGTCCTCCACACAGTTTTCCATTGTGGCTGAACCAGTTTGCATTCCGATCAGCAGTGCACAAGTTTTCCTTTTTTCCCACATCTACACCAGCATTTGTTCTTGCCCATTTTTTTGATATGAGCCATTCTTACTGGCATAAGGTGGTATCTCATGTGGTTTTGATTTGCAATTCCCTGATTATTAGTGATGTTGAACATTTTTCTGTATGCCTATTAGTCATTTGTATTTCTTCTTTGGAGAAGTGTCTTTTTAGCTCTTCTCTCCATTTTTTGACTGGATTTTTTGGTTTGTTTTTGTTAAGTTGTGTGAGTTGTTTGTGGATCGTTACTATCAGACTCTTAGTATGGAGGGCAAAATTTTTTTTCCCATTTAGTTGGGTGCCTTTCTAATTTTGTTACTGTCTCTGGCAGTACAGAAGCTTTTTAGTTTGACATAGTCTCTGCTGTTTATATTTTCCTTCATTGTTTTTATGTTTCCTGAAAGAAGTTTGTGAGGTGTAAGTCTTGAACTGTTTTGCTCATATTTTCTCATGTATTTTATGGTTTCAGGTCTTTACATTCAAGTCTTTCGTCCATCTTGAGTTGGTTTTTGTACATGGTGTGAAGGAGTAGCCTAGATTTATTTTTTTTGCATACAGTGGTCCAGTTTTCCCAGCATCATTTATTGAAGAGACTATCCAATGTATATTATTTTAATGTTCACCTTTGAGCAGCAACCTTATTCTAAGTTAACTATGCAACAAAATCACCTACAATTGTGAATTGTGAATAGAAAATTGTTGTAAACAAAACCAAGCACCAATTATTATTCATTTTTCCTTCTAATTTTGCTATAGACTTGTACAAATTCATATGGTCTCATGATGTTAAAGAGTGAAGTTTAGCAAGTTGACAACCAGTGAGTTACAGTGGTGGGTTGAGGATACACAATCTCCAACTTCACCAGCATTGTCTCCAAACTCCAAAACAAAAATGGAGAGGTATGAACACCAGATCAGGAAGAACAACTTTAAAAAAAATTTACTTATATATAAATTTCACATCATTGTAATCCCAGGGATTGACCCCCTACCCCCATCCTCCCCACCATCTCCCCCCCGCCCTTTCCCAAAGTTGTGTGCTTCAGTTTGGTGCTTAGCTTGTTTTGACTTTTCCTCAAGGCTTTTGTTTATTTTTTCACTATATCCCCTTATATTAGTGAAACCATTTGCTTTCTGTCTTTTTCTTTTTGACTTGTTTCTGCTAATATGATTTCTTCTAAGTACATCCATGTTGTCATAAAATCCTCATTGTCATTTTTAATTGATGAGTAATATTCCATTGTGTATATATACCACTTTTTTTCATCCAGTCCTCTGTTTTGGGGCATTTAGGTTGTTTCCATGTCCTTGCAATTATAAATAGTGCTGCAGTAAACATCTGAGTACAGGTGTTCCTTTGTACCCACATTGAGGTCTCTTTTGGGTAGATTCCCAAGACAGCAATTGCTGGGTGAAATGGTAGTTCCATTTTCATTAATTTCAGGGTCCTCCACACAGCTTTCCATAGTGGTTGGACCAGTTTAAATTCCCACCAGCAGTGTAGGAGTGTTCCTTTCTCTCCACATCCTCGCCAACAATTTTTGTTGCCTGTTCTTTGTATGTAGGCCATTCTTACTGGTGTAAGGTAGTATCTCATTGTGATTTTGATTTGCATTTCCCTTATTGCTAGTGACGTTGAGCAATTTTTCATGTACCTGTTGGCCATTTGTATTTCCTCTTTGAAGAAGAGTCTTTTTAGTTCTCCCCATTTTTTTGATTGGGTTTCTTGCTTTGCTTTTGTTTAGCTGTGTGATTTCCTTGTGGATCTTCATTATTAAACCCTTATCACTCTTGTGGAGGGCAAAAATTTTTTCCCATTCGGTTGGACTTCTTTTTGTGTTTTCTGTACAGAAGCTTTTCAGTTAACTATTATGGCTCTGTAGTATAGTTTGAAGTTTGGGATTGTAATACCTCCATTCTTTTTTTCTGGTCAGGAGGCTTTTTGATTGTTTTTTTTTTTTTTTTTTTTTTGACT
>PVHY01008167.1:0-63152 GCA_004024945.1 Uropsilus gracilis
TTGCTGAATAATAGCCCGTTGTGTTAATATAGCAAGCTTTCTTATCTATTTGTCTGTTTTTGGCATCTGGGTTATTTCCATATCCTGGCTACTGTAAATAGTGATGCAATGAACATCCAAGTACAGTTGTTCTTATGAATAAGTGTTTTTGTATTCTTTGGATAGATTCCCAAAAGTAGAATTGCTGGATCAAATGGTAGTTACATTTTCAGTAGTTTGAGGTCCTCCACACAGTTTTCCATAGTGGCTGGATCAGTTTGCATTCCCACCAGCAGTGTTGCATCCATGCCAGCATGTGTTATTTTGTTTGTTTTTTGACATGGGCCATTCTTACCAGTGTGAGGTGGTATCTCATTGTGGTTTTGATTTGTATTATAACTGATGTTGACCGACCAATGATTTAAGCTCACAGTTACAATAAACATTACAAGGATAGCATTTTCTCTATTTTATTTAAATTTAGTGCTAATACTAATTATGACCATATCTTATTTGACTTCCAATTTTATCACAGGTGGATAAGTGTGAAAGTTGTTACTGAGGCCTTTCTTTTAATCACTGTCATTTATTGAGAATGTTTACTATGAGAACAAACACTCTAAGTGTTTACTTGGTCTAGCTTGTTTATTTCTCATAGAGTCCATTGAGATGGCATCTATTATTCAACCCATTTTACAAACAAAATAACTTAGACGATCTGAATTAATTGCTGAGAGTCATATAGCTAGTAGTTAACATAGCTGAATTTTAGCTCAAACTGTTTAAGTGGGAAATTTTATATTTTATCTTATTACATCTCTTGGACTATTAGTCTTTTTTTCAAGTCACCAAGAAAAGCAGTACATATCAGTTTAGCCATAACAATTCTAGTTCACCCAAAATTTCAGGTCCCTAGGGGCCCAGTTATCTGAACTCCCTTCGAGAATTTCCTAGTCACCACTATCTAGATGCTTCCCTACATGCTAGACATGATACGATGTAAAGGAAAAGAAAGATATAAAAGAAGATAAATATGTGAATAAATAGATGAAATACTCCTTTGTAATGAACCCAAAGAGTCATAGAAGTAGACTATTTTGTTTTTGAAGATTGGGAGGATAGAATAGATTCTCTTAGGTCTGAGGTTCTAAGAGGTCTGAAGTAGAAGGCAACTGATGTTAGACCTTAAACTTACTTCATTTCAAGACACTGTCAACCAAATTTCCACTGGGTCTGCCAGTTCTTGAAACATGGGCAGGCTTGCCACTGACCAAATCTAATTCCTCACCTTGGGAAAATGCTTGGCTACTCTTGTATTTTTTCTCACAGGCCTGCTGTTCACACCTCATGGTTTCAGTTTTCATCTTTCACCTCAGATATCCATGTCAATCTTTTTGAGGTTTCCCTAAGAAAACCTGTCTAGACCAAGTGTAGTTTGAATTGTGTTCTGGAATATTTCCTATGTTGAAGTTCTGACCCACAACACCTCAGAGAGTGATCATATTTGGAGATAGGGTCAATGCAGATATAAAGTGTTAAATTGTTGTGTGGTCATAAAGAGATGAATGTGGAGCCTAAGCCAGTATGACTGTAACTTTATAGAAAAAGGAGTTTTGGATACAAACACAGGGGAAATATCATGTGAAGATGGTATTCACACACTGGGGAAATGTCATGTGAAGAAGAGTGATGCTTCTAAACACTTAGGAACCTTTTAGATCGACAGAAACCACCAGATACTAGGGATATAATGTGAGCAGGTCCACTGTTCACTATGGTCAGAATGAGCTATCCCTACCCAGAAACTGAAGTTGAATTTTTAGCTTAACAACTGCGAAACAGTGCACTTGTTTTTCAGCTATTCATCATGTCAGATGTAGCAAAGGAACATACAACCAAAATTCCCCTGAACTGGGCACATTTTATGGAAGCTACCCAGGGAGTGGCTTGTCTCACAGAAGGATCACATCACAAAGTCCACAGTGTTTACCCAAGTAAATTGACCTGCCTCTAACTCAGCTCCTCCTTATTTCTTCTGTCCTGGCTTCAGTTTCAAATACTCAGCTTCTGATGAGTCTTTCTGTTTTTTTTTTTTTTTTTTTTTTTTTTTTTTTTTTTTTTTTTTTTTTTTTTTTTTTTTTTTTTTTTTTTTTTTTTTTTTTTTTTTTTTTTTTTTTTTTTTTTTTTTTTTTTTTTTTTTTTCTTCAGTGTAATTTTTTCTTCTACAGTTGTGGCAGCAACCAAAATCTAGGCCCTGGGACTTAACTTCTAGTCCAATCATTAATCAAAGAGCATGTCAAACACAGCAGTTCATTCACTTGGAGAAATTCCTCTGCCAAATGTTATAGAGAAAACATTTTCTAAATGGCTTGGTCTCAAATCTTGGCTCTGCTACTTACCAGCTGTGTGAATTGGAACAAGTTACTTCACCTCTTGAAAATGAGGATATTAATAGTAATACCTCAGAGTATCTGTCTTTAGTGACTCTACCAGACAGACTCTGAGGCAGATATTTGTGTACAGGTGGTAGTTTTAGAGGAAGGTTCTCAGGGCCAGCACTCTGAAGGAACTAACAAGGACAAGATAGGTTAGAGGCAAATGCTGTTCTAAGTACCTGGTACCTCACATCCATGCCACCTGGAGCTATGGAACTGGATGGGCCATTAGAGCAGGCAAGGAGATGGAAGTTTTGTCTATTTTTACCCACAGCATTCAAAATGGACTACCACCAGTAAGGAGGCCATAACCCTCTTCATAACCTTTGATAACCTTTGATAACCTTTGATGTGGGTTAGGCTGATGCTCCGATAGATGAGAAAAAGGACCCCAGCTGTCTATGTCAGGGACATGTCTTAGGGTCAATCAGCTCCCTTTTTCTCTGATGTTAGAATCAACAAAAATGCTTGATTAATTTGCCTGTTGGGAAAAAATTCAGTTGTTCTGTAGAACAACTGAATAATAATAATAATCTTTGATCTTTGATCAAAGATCACCATTTCTATATATGTTCCAATGCTGCAGTTTCCTTTGACTGAAAGCTGTTCCTTGAGAACTCAGGCTCCGGAACTGTCTTGGTAGCTGGGCTATGAGCATATTGCTTGCTTTTTGTCTTGCAGGGAGTTTTCAGGTGACACATCATAGTGTTTGTTACAGGGTCATTGTGAGCTCAGAATAATCAGTCTTACATGTGGTTGGAATGGTGCTTAGTATGCATAAGTGCTGCATAAATGAGAGCCAACATTTAGTTAAGGTCTACATTATCCATTTGTAGGTTTTTGTAGTTAGATACAATTTATAAAACAATGTGATGTGGATTTTGATTGTAACTGAGACGTTGGGGGGTAAGGGGAGTATTTTTCCTATGTGCTTTCTAAGAGGAAGTCACAGTTTAGAGTGATTGAATGACTTACACCATATCACCCAATAAGTAGGGATCTGATCTTACCCTTTTCTCATTGTCCTCTTCAGTGCTTGCCGCTCAGCCAGTTTTTGTGCCCAGGACAGGCTCAGTCTCACCAACTCAAATCTTAGGACAAATATTTTTAAGGATTTATGAGGCCCCTGTCTCATATCAGAATTTAGCATTAATATCAGATGACTGGCTCGGCTCTGTCCTGAGCAATAAAGAAATTGCCAAGATGAGGAGGAAGGCATTCGATCAGCAAGGTTGACCAGATGGCTGTATGAGGCAGTCTTTATCATAGTAGATTCTCTGTGTTACTGTATTTGTCTCACCTGTCACTCCTTCAAAGACCCTGGTTTTGTATCTTCTGAGGGTAGAGGAGGATTCCAAGGGATGAGAAAACTAAAATACAGAAAACACAAATGATCAAGTCAGTATCCTATTTTATTACTTTATCCAAAATACTTGAATCTAGAGAACAACTGAATTTTTTCCCAACAGGCAAATTAATCAAGCATTTTTGTTGATTCTGACATCAGAGAAAAAGGGAGTTGATTGACCCTAAGACATGTCCCTGACATAGACAGCTGGGGTCCTTTTTCTCATCTATCGGAGCATCAGCCTAACCCACATCAATGCTTTTGTCTGGTGACCAAAGTTCCTTCACCCTGATTGAGGTTGTACACTCACTGGTAGTCTTTGTCTCTGGGACTCTCATTTTTCTGTGTTCCATGGTTGACCAGCTCCTCTTTTAAAGCCATTACATTAATAACTCTAACAAGTTTGCAGGGAAGACTTCCTCTAGCCAGATGTTCATTCTGATTCCTTGGAGAGATTTTGTATTTCTCTATGCTGATCATAGCTTGACAGTCACCATGTACTGTTATTCTAGCTTAAGGAGAGGCTGTGGTGCTTTGAGCCAAGGCTGAAACAAGCTTGCCTGCACTTACATCATCGTGTGCCTTTTGCTAATAGTGTGACCTGGGACACATTGTTTTACTTGATATTCCTCAGTTCTTTTATCTCTACATTGGGGGTGGTAATAGTCTAGACCTTACTATATTTTTTAAGGCTTAAATAAAATAGTCATATAAATAACTTAGAGAAGTAATTGAAAAAAAAGTAATAGCTACATCTCACCAGTAACATGTATCTCAAAATTATTGCTTCTAAGCTAAGAATCAGGGTGAATCTTTATTGAGTGCCTATATAATCCAGGCACTGTTCTGAGTCTTTTACCTGAATATCATTTAAACATGTTAAACTCAGTAGGATATAGACATTTTTGTCTATATCATGTCTAAGGGAATGGAGGCAGAGAGGTTAGAAACCACAGCCAAGAGGTGACTCAGGTGATCTGGAGGATCAAAGATGACCATTTCTATATATGTTCCAATGCTGCACATGAATTTCAATACTGCTCCCTGTACTGGAATCCTTCCCATGCTAATCTGGAACCTCAAATTAGTGCCTTGCAATGCTTCTTCCTGCCCCACTGGGAAAAAGAAGTACATCTTTCATGTCATCACAAAATTGGAGCTTTTCCTCCCACTGATCCATTTCCCTATTTCTCCAGTGTGATTACCTCAGTGCCTGATCAGTATTGAGTCCTGGGTCTGCCTTGCCCTGAAGCTTCCCAGCCTGACTCTGTTGACATCTCTCAAAGACAATGTTACACAGGTCTTCAACAATTCTCAGTGGTAGATCCTTTGGAAACCATGTTATGCTCACCCAATGAGAATGTCTTCATACACAGGCAATTTGGATCTCCCTATTGAACCTCATTGCTGGTTATACCCCAAAATTGGGGTAGACTTACATGGCTTCTTGTGTGTTTCTTAACCAGAGAATGAGCATTTAAGTCTTGGATACAATTATAAGAAGTATAATTGGAATTGAACTCTTGACTTCTGACTCTACATTCTCCATTGCAGATAGGGTTGATGGTGACTGGTGCCTATTGTTTGGCAATTGATGGTATGAATGGAACAAAGGCCTGGAGTCTGAGACTTGAGGATTTGGTGAAACACTTCTCCTCAACATAGTAAAGAAGCCTGGGAGACAAAGAAAAAAGCCAAGTTCCCCTTAAAATAGAGGAAACTCAACCCCAAAGGTAGTTAATAAGACTACAGAGTCAAAAAACAAGAGGTAGGGGTGGAGTCTGAATTCCATAAGGAGAACTAAGAGTTAGCAGAAAGTAATTGAGAAGCCAAGCAGGTCAAGAATGGGCAAGCAAGAGTTCAATCATCCTAGTCTTCTAATTTGTGCTTTTCAGATGAGTGGTGCATGGGGTAGGGATGTACAAGAATACGTACAAAGTCTGTCGCCAGTGGGGTAGGTTCAGATTCTGTCACTCTTACCACTCTTTACTGCCTTACCATCTTAAGAACAAGTATGGTGCCTGGCTGTAGAAGAAACTTTTCCAGAACTTTTCAATCTGTTGTAAATTGCTGGTTCCTATTATTGCAGAGAAAATATAAATGTTTTTATTGTTATTGATGAAATTGCATTACAAGAGACTGATACTGTCAGGGTTTTGCTATTGCTCTTAAGCAACTTTGGGTAAGTAGGTGTTCTGTATTGTTGCCTCTGTTTCTACTTTAAAACGTTCTTATAAAAGTCTAACTGCTTAATGAGAGTTCAACCTGTGTCAGTACTGTCTCCTCTACAACTCATATCCAACTCTCCATTTACCACCCGGTTGGGGTATTCTCTGACTAAGTGGTTTCTTATGTTGTGTACATGCCTCTATTGTAATAATAGTAATACCAGATACTAATTACATGTAAGACACAAGCAATTTATGAGCTAGGTAATTATTGTCTCCATATGACAGATGAAAACTAAGACTTTAGATTTAAGTTAATAATTCTTCTAAGGTGATCTGAATTAATAAGATTTAAACTCAGGTATCTGACTTCAGAACTCATGCTTTTGACAGCTTAGGCATTCATTCATTCATTCATTCATTCATTCATTCATTCATGCATTCATTCATTCATCTTGTGCATGTTCATTGAGAACTTCCAATATGCAAGGATCCATTGATCCTGGGCGTATAATAGTGAACAAAAGAGCTAAAATCTTTCTGTGTATGTAGTTTGTACTCTACTGGGAAGATTGACAATAAACAAAGGTATAAATATAAGATGTAATTCTAGAAGACTGCAAGTGCATGGATGAAAAATAAGATGGAAGAAGAGAATGCAGGCTATCAGGGAGTTGCTATTTTAAGTGGCAGAGTGATGGAAGGTTGCTCTGAGGAGGGGACATAGAAGGAACCCGATGAAATGCCATTATTTGCTGCACCACACAAAAAAGTGATCCTTTTAAAAAGACAGGGTTTATTTATGTATCCCCAACATGCTTGCAGAATTTATAGTCCCCCAAAGATGATTGTATCATGAAAAGAGGAATATGATTATGAGCACCAAACATTGAGCTAGATAGTCATGTCTGAAGCAGCAAGTGGTTAATGAACACGTTTTCCTGGGGGTATAATTGGAGGAGAGAGAGGAAAGCAAATTTTTCCCCTAAACTCCTTTCATTTCAAAGGCTCAGTGACTTCCTGGCCAAGAAATGCATGCTACCCTCTCTCCCCAATGTGTTTTGTGTCTTGCATTTCCATTGGTTAAATACATTTCAATCCATATTCCACAGCAGGGAGTCTTGGTCTGCTTTCTTTTCCTGCAGGAACTTTACAAATAGGAATGATTGTATCTGTCAGCTAAGTATGCCTGGAACTACCTACAATACCAAAGATCTTGAAAGTTCCAAACATTGAAAGAAGATTGATTTCTAAAAGTGTACTTGTCAAGGTGGTAGCACGTTTGAAATGTAATTCTGGTACACCTCAATGATTTCATCACCTTTCACTAACATCTATAAAAAAATGGTTTTATTTATGAACGACAAATAAAAAGAAAATAGAATCTCCTGCAGTTTCTTGGTATTTGGAAGGGAAGAGGGGCTTTGGATTTTAATTCAGATTTTCATTTATATTCTTTGTTTCTTAGGTGTTAGGATACTACAATCAATTCTCTGTCTGAACTAACAAGAAAGTTGAAGAGTAATTGCACATGCGTAGGCAGTTTTAAAGAGAAAACCAAGATAGGACACATCTAATGAAATGACACAATGAAAAATATGAGATATTTGCAATTTTTATTTCATTAAACAGTTTTGTATTCAGATATAAAGATATGAATTTCCTGCCAAGCCTCTCGGTAGATTCAAAGAGTGTCACAAGTGGATTAGAGAGCTAGAATTCAGGAACAGATGATGGGGATAGAGGTGAGCATGGAGGAGTGACATGGTAGAAACTTGGACTGATAAGATGGGTTGAATTTTGATGGAATCATTCTCATATCAGATCTCAATATTCAGCAAACACTTCTAGATCTGGTCAGTCTGGAAGTACAATCTCTACCTGAACTTTTTCTTCCTTCCAACATCTTTGCTTGATTGCTCCAAATGGAAGTGTCTCAGATTCTAAAATTATCCACTGTGTTATTGATTGAAACCATCACCCGGAGCCCAACCAGAAGTCTACCTTCGAGAGTTAGAAATAAGTATGGGAGTCTCTTTTTAGACTGACATGTAAATTATGAATTTTCCTATTAATGCAAGACATTTTAATATTTTATTTCTCAGACTGGCAAGATCGAGTACCTTCAGGAGAGGAAGGACATGTTACCCACTCTCCTGAAACTGTGACAGACATTGTTAATCTCTGCTCTCCCTTTTCTTTGGTTCTGGTCTTGGCCTCAGAATACTTCATGAAATAACATCCTCAGCGATGGCTAACAATTGGTCAGAGCAGGATTGTTCCTGAAACTTTCTTAACACCTCTATACCTTGTGGTCTTGCTGCTGTCTATATGTTGTGTGTCTATGTCAGCAAGGTTCTCTTACCCCTTCCTCTATATATATGTTACACCATAAAAATATATTTTAAAATATATATTTAAAATTGATGAAAACATTAAGTCTATAGTTAAATAATATTTCATAATTATCTTTTTTTAGGGTGAGCTGGTATTATTATTCATCATATAATTTACACTAAAAACCTATGTTTAAAACAGATGTCAGCAAAATCTCTAGTGTAGAGGTATACCATTTTGTAGAATTGAGAAAATGACAACTAAGCAGTGTAGATGTTTGTTTGGCAAGGGTGGTGAATTGCCCTAGATACAAATATAACTAAAAAACAAACAAACAAACAAACAGAATATGTGTGAAGAAGTTTAGAAAAAGGTTAAGAGACTATTTGAAATAGTTTCCTCCTTCCTGTAAATTCTCTCTCTCCATTCCCGTCTCTCCTCTACAATCATACTTAGTAATTATGACCATTAACTATCATTACATATGGAGACAGTCTTTTTCTTATCAATTTTGTTTTTATCAAATTGTTTGGAGATTTTACTGAAAAAACAGTGAGAAAATTGAAAGGATATTTATTTTTCTGATTGTCTCTTTGATCAAGTCTTTATTCAAATTTAGTTGTCCACAATGATTTACCCTGAAGGGAGTTTTAAATCGAAGGCCTTTTGTGCAAATTTTAGTATTGCATGTAGGGTGTCTTCTGCAAAACTTTGGGAAACTACTTTACCACCTCAGGATCTTGATTTCCTTAGCAAAATAGTGGACATGCTAATAATTACCTTACAGGAAAGTTTATGAGAAATAAAATTTTCCTGACAAAATTTGAAAATGTGATACTGGGCTGTTTGTAATGCACTTATGGGCTATTTTTTTGAGAAGTGATAGGTGGAACTGCTTATAAATGCAGAGCACAATTTATCCATAACTGTACATCAATATTATTATCAACATTCATTTCCAATTTTGAATTAAAGTTTTCAAATAGAGAGTTTTCTATGCTGTGTTTTTCTTAGCGAAGTAATATCACCGTGTAGAGGTCAAGCTGTATAATATTTCTATCTCTTCTCAGCATTCTGGTTATTGATGATTGTATTCAAATCAGTATGACTCACAGTCACTTAGAGTGCTACCCAGGATATGAGCCCTGTCACTGGCTGGTCCACCTGAGGGCAGACATAGCTCTCATTCCAAGGAAGCCAGAAAACTATGCAGCATCTTGTATTTACGTCCATCTAAAATTAAAATTGGATTTCAGCTCAATGCTTCTGTGGTTTTGCGGTAGCCAAATAAATGGCAATGAGTTTACTGAGTGTTTAGTGTACGCTAATGGGCTAAATTAACTAAATATTCAAGATCCTCTCACAGAACAACCAAGCCCCTCATTGCGTTCTTTCTCAATTATTTTTTCTTCAGAATATTTATTAACAGTTCATTTAGTTGTCTGTATTCCAAAAGCAGTGCTTAGGTGCTCAGTATCCAAAACAAATGGAATTCAGCTGCGAGCACCTACTTCCAGGTACAAAGCAATAGGATTCAGAAGGAGCTCGATGAGCCTGAGAAATCTTGGGTAATAGTAATGTTTCTGCTACTGGAATATTCAGCAGATCTGGTCTTCGTCCTCCTCTGTGGATTCCCCCTGGAAGGAAACATTGGACAACCAGGGATAGCTGGTTTAAGTAAGGTCATGGGCTACCCCAGGACTGGAGGAAAGACTTAGTGTCACTCATCAAAGGGGACCAATGTTCCTGCCTGACCTCCAGGTGAGCCTCCTGCTAGTCCAGGTCTGGCACTATGCTCACTTGCCTGCCCCCCATACTGTGAACCTGGACTCACAGCAACAGCCTGCAGGAAGGTCAGTACGATTTTGTTATTATTATTATTATCATTATTATTATTATTATTTATTTATATATAAATTTCACAACATTGTATTCCCAGGGGTTTACCCCCCCCCCACTCCATTCCCCTCCTTTCCCTCCTGCTCAATGCTGTGCACTTCAGTTTGGTGCTTAACTTGTTTTGACTTTTCCTCAAGACTTTTGTTTATTTTTTCACTATATCCCATATATTAATGAAACCATTTGGTTTCTGTCTTTTTCTTTATGACTTGTACGATTTTTAAAGTGTGTTTTCAACGTTGGTGCTTTTTAACCCTTAAGGCGGTGGAAGTAACCAGAACAAGAAGGGGTGGAACTGCGCACTAGTATCTTCCTTTCCCAGGTTCAGCTTCTTTCTAATCCCCCACTGCATGATGGGAATGGAAAACATTTTGTTCCCATGTTGATCAAAAAATGGTGCTTTTGAGCCCAGCTGTTCCTCCTCAAAGTGAGAGGGTGGGTTTATATCGCCTTAGTCTTCAGTTCCAGCGTTGCTCTGCACGATGACATTTTGGTCACCAAGAGGACACACACAACAGGGGTTCTTCTGTACAGCCTGTGTGGGGAGTAGATGAACTGTATTTTATTTATTTTTATTCATTTATATATAAATTTCACATCATTGTAATCCCAGGGATTTACCCCCTCCCACATCCTCCCATCATTTCCCTTTTTCCTCCCTGCCCGAAGTTGTGTGCTTCAGTTTGGTGCTTAGCTTGTTTTGACTTTTCCTCATGGCTAGAACTATATTTTAAATTTATTTTGGCAAATGTTGGCTACTTCCAAAATATGTGCGGAGAACTAACTGCTTCCTCCTGGTTCCGAGTCTTTGGGCAAACATGACACTAGTAGTAGGAATTCAATATTAAAATTTGTTTCCATGTAAAGAATCCAAACACCAGGATGGAGAAATAATGTAGAGTTCTGGGCAGAGGCACTTTGTTGTGATGCTTGCGCAGCGCACCGGTCACTGATTAGCTCTATTTCTTGACAACAATATATAAAGCTTTAAGGGCTTCTGGTTCCAAAAACCTGCCGACCAGACTTCTACATCTTTTCTTTTCCTTCCCTCTGTCTGCAATACTTTCCACCCAAATATTCTCTGACTAGATGTTTTTCTCACTGTTTTTTTTTTTTTTTTTTAGGTTTCTGTTCACGTAACAGTTTAGTATAGTAAATATATTGCTACACATCTTTCTACATAAAATGGCATCTTCCGATGATGGCTAATCATAACTCTGGACCCTCCCGTTCCCCCCACCCTCTCTTTTTGACTCTTCTTCCTGGCGTAGATCATCACCCAACATATTATGCATCTATTGGCTTACCAATTTGCTATCCTTCCCTACTAAAAACAGTATAACTCTTGTATTCATTGATGAGTTCCAACACAACTCTGACAACTAAGAGGCACTGAATAGTATTGTTGGAGTCAACAAATAAATGCAGTCTGGGAGTATTAATACTTATCAAACTCACAAGACTTAGTTATGGCATAACAACAGGTCTAGCATCCTCCTTTGAAAAAAATGAATAGCTATAGGTGTGATTGGTTGAGTGCCCGCCATTTTCTGACCTCCTTTTATATCATGTTATTGTGCCTTTGTAAGAGTCCTGTGATAGGAGGTTTTGAGTTTTATCCCTAGTTGAGAGATGAGAGAAAGCTCAGAGGGGTCTAACAAGCTGGTTAAGTTCCTTTAGCCAGTAAGAGAATAGACCATGGCATTAACTACATTCTTATGACTCCAGAATCAAGATTTATGATATTTTGCCAAACTTGGTCTCAGAATAAGAGCATGTTTAGTACTGAGCAAAGTTTAGTTGAACACACTGGCTTAGTCTTAATGTAGCCCAGCTAATAGGTAGCCCAGCCAACTAATCAAAGACCTGGCTTTGAATTCCAGTCTGTTCTTGAAATTAATAAGGTATAAAGCCACGTTTCACTTTAGAATCAATTTTAGGTATAATTATATACTCTAAAGTATACTTATTTTAGCTTTAGAATTTCAATGAGTTTTGACATATTTACTCATTGAATACACTTAAGATAGAAAATATTTTATAAAGCATATAAAAATTTCCATCACCCCAAAAAGTACCCTTGTTTCCCCTGTTTACCTTCTCACCTTACCAAGCCACAGGCAACTACAGATGGACTTTGGATGTCTACAGATTAGTTTTTTTCTACCAGGATTTCAGCTAAATCAGAATCAGGCAATAGGTATTCTTTTGTGCTGCTGTTTCTGGTCAGCATAAGGGTTTTTTTTTTTTTTTTTAACTCATCCATGCTGTCATATGTGGTGGTTCATTCTTTTTCTTTTTCTGTGTTTTATTGTCAAATGTCAAATGTGAAATTTATTTCTGTTTTACTATTGATGGATATTTGATTGTTTCCCTTTGGGCTGTTATGAATAAGCTGTGTTGAATATTTATATGCCAGTCATTGTGGGGACGTATGTTTTTCTCTCAAGTAAATACCATGGAATGGAATTGCTAAGTTGTCTATGTAAACATAGTAAGTCCATGATGAACTTCATAAAAAATGTCCAGAATGTTTTCAAAAGTTTACCATTGAGAAGTTTCTTAGAATTGAGTTACTCATTGTGAAACAAAGGTGTTTGACTGAACAACCTCTAAATTCCCTTCCAATGTTTGGTGCTTCTATAATCTACCTGTGTGAGACTCTTTCAGCATCTTGACTACTTTGAAGAATTTGTTGTGATTCCTCCTTTTTCCTTTGCATATTTTAATTTCTATACATTTTTTTTCTTGCTCTTTTTAGTAGTGATGATGAAAATGATGATAGAAAGCTATCATTTCTTTTTTTTTGCAAAATCATGTATCAAGAATAATGCTAAGTGCTTTGCCAGAATTTTCCCAGTTATTTCACACAATAAGCATTCATAATATGTACTGTTGTTATAATCTATCATTGTTAATGAAGAAACTGAAATTCAGAAAGTTAGATAACTTCCCCAAGATAAAAACAAATCTATTAAACATCAGAGCTGGGAACCAAAGTTTGGCCTGCTTAAGATCACCTCTACATTACTAATTTTCTTGTCCCGGTCTTGATTTGTGTGTTTCCAACTTCATCTTTTTATATGCTCTTAAGATCTGCCAGGCAGTATTCTGGATCTCTTTCACATTCTTAATATTGTTTACAGGTTTTTCTTTCATACTCCAGCATGACATCAGTGCTCAATGACCCAGCAACTTTCCAGAAGGTAACAAAAAAAAAAAGGGGGGGGGGGAGGCAATTTAAAATGTGAGGCAGGTTTAAGATCTTCTTACTTATGTCAGGGCCATTAAGTTTTCATTAACAGTCAGAATGGGATTTCTCAAATCAGCATAATGTCAGTAAGCATTGCCTTGGAAAAAAGAAATCCTTAACTAATAAGATATCTTATCTAAATTTTATTTGAATCTGAAGAGCCCAGTCATCTCAAAGCACCACAGAGGTCATTGCCAATTTTGTATTGAACAATTAGCATCCTCCTTCTCATCAAGTGGTGAAATTACCATGTTAGCTCTTTGCAGAAATCAGAACATATTATTGGCTCTTCATACTTTTCTATACAGTCATCATTAGGCATAACATGGACTCAGATATTGAGTATTATCATTTAGATTAGTAAAGTACTGTGTGCATATCCCAAGCATTTCCCATTCAATTATTTTTCAGTATAGCTTGTGAGGAAAAAGACAACTCTCCAATTCTTTCTTCTCAAGTCCCTATAATGTCTACACAGCATTATGTGTCGTGTGAGTAAACTATTTCTTGCCTCCACATTATGTATAGTGCTAATCAACCAATACCATTAAAAAAGCCCGTGTGTTGGCTTTAAAAAGTCATGATGAGAATTCTGAAATTGCTTTTCCTGAAATGACCTCTGCTCTGTTCGATGTCTGGAGACTTGAGGAATTAACTCAAATCCCAACATCCCCGTAAGCCGATTTTGACTTTTATTTTCACTCTTTTCTTTCTTTGAATTTCTCGTTCATTTATAGTTACCCATGGACATTTAAAAATTTAATTGTACATGATGTTTTAATGCTTATATCTCACATATACAGAGGCATTGTGGCTGTAAGGAAGAGTATGGACTTTGAAGTCAGGAAAGTAACCAACTCTATCGCTTAACAATGAGGACACTCTTGGCATTCAATTTCCTTACCTCAAAAAGCAGATAGTAGTGTTCACAAATGATGGTAATAATCATTGTGTCACAAGGTCCTTGCAAGCAATAAATCATGTAATATGTGAAAGGGGTATGTGCAAAAGCTAAACAAATCAAGGTCATCATCAGTATACACAGATTTTAAATTCCCTGAAGCATAGCCACATGTTAAGCCTCCAGACAAACTGCATTAATTCCTTCATTTAATAAGCATTTACACTGTACCCACTGTATACTAAGCAGTGAATTCAGTTCTGTGAGCAATCATGAACATATCAGTCATTCCTTTCTTTGTGAACTTAGCAAAGAATGTAGACATATAGTAAGTAAAAGTATGATTACATGGTTTCATAAACATTGTAAACATCTCCAAATCCTCTACACTATTAATAAATTAATATATGAAACAAGTTATTGCTAAACTCTTGCAGAATGGAAAAAATATGTTTATAATCGTACCCCTCTTATCCCTGTATCTTATTTGTGATTCCTTCACATTTGCCTCATTAATATTTTGTCATTGAATAAATGGGCCATATTATAGACAGAATCTAGATTTTCCATTTATGTTATAACCATAATTATATCAAAGTTTTCTATGCTAAGAAGTGTTATTTTTGAGTCAGAGTTTTTAGAGTTATTTGGCTGTTGTGATCTGATGTTTCTGGTTGGCTGGTATCACTGTTGCCTTTATTATTATTATTAGATATTACTTGAGTGTCTACCAGGGGTTAAGCACTGAATTAGGTTCCTAGAATGATTATGATTCAAAAAACATATAATTTAGGTAAGGAACATTTAAGGTGTACATTTAACTTAAAAGATGAAAGTAGAGTGTAGAACTATCAATTTGCTGTAAGAGAAGACTGAAAACAATGGAAAGTACTAGGTAAAAATAATAAACCCTTTCATAAAAGCATTAAGAATCTAACATGGAAGAATAAAGAATTCAAGATTTAGTGAGGTGAGCAGATCATTGCCATGGTCCTGTGGACAATCTAGTTAAAGGAAGCTCACAAGTACAGTTAGGGGTTTAAAGGACTCAGCACAGAGGACAAAGGAGGTAACTCTTCAGATTCTAACCATATTTGTCAAATCCAGAAAAAGCATGAGAGTGCGGGTCCATGCATCAGGACACCAGATCCAGACACTGTCATGTGAGGTGTGCAAAGAGGTCAGCAGAAATCAAACATCACAATCACGTGGAAGTTAAGCAGCAAAATGCTAGTGATGGGGCCTGAAGAAATCAAGTTTGAAGCACTGGGCTAGACCAAGGGCTCAGACCAGAGGGCAAAGGTGCAGGATGGAGAGCAGCAAGAAGAACCAAGAAGATTTTTATGATAAGTGTTGAGCAGCTGGATCGAAGGTCAACACGCCAGTATATGCGCAAAATAACTCAACAATGAAGGAAAAAATTCTTCAAAATGTGGACCTTCCACAGTAAACAGTGTTTGATGAAAAATTAAATTTCACCTTCACTTTATTTCTTTCCCCCCAAATCTAGCTGTACAAAATAATTAAAATCAGGGGGCCCTGTTTTACTACAGAAACTGGGAAAAAAGAAAATTTTCACATAAACATGTAATTATGTATTTCTGGAAGATGGAAGATTTTCTGCTCTTAAAAGCAATGGTAATGTCAAGAAGAAAAGATGAAGAGACCTATGATCAAAAACAAGAAAAAGTAATGCTGAATGTAAAAGCACATAGAAAAGGTGTTTGTAGTAATTATAACTAAGGACTGGCATTGAACATAGAACACACTCATTTTGAAGTAAAAATTAATATCCCAAGGGAGAAAATAGCCATTAAAAATGGAATGATTGTAAATAGGTAACAAATTAAAGGAATGTGATAACATAATGTTAAATTATCTTCTGAGTATTTACTGTCTGCTAGACATTGTGTGAAACACTTCACATGTGTTATGTTATTTAATCTCCACAATCCTATAACTAGCTTCAATTATCAATTCCAGTTTGTATATGAGCGAATAGACTGAGAAACACGGGCTGTGGGACTGAGTTCTACCTCTCAACTCCACTGGTCTTTGCCCCTTGTTACTCAACATTATTCTGAGCAAGGAGAGAGTAACTATTTGCTGTTTATGGCACCAACATAGCGTCACTTAGACATTATTACCTTAAAAACACTCTAGACTGAGATGATGGCAACAAACAGATATTTCAAATGATAAAATTAGAACCTAATAGAATAAACATGTCAAGCTTATCTATATGGCTTATAAGTTTTTAGGATTGAAAACAAATTTTATTTGGAAATTTAAGCAAAAATTAAATTAAACTTTTGCCTTCACTTTATCTTGTTTTACAGAGGTAGTAACAAGGAATGTTCTCTGCTCTGTGTATGGTTTTGTGCTCATGTGTTTTAGTATATTCTTTTACATTTTTTATAGTCTCTACCTCTTTAAAAAAATTACTGTCCACATTTTCCTTTATTTATTTATAAGCCAAGAGTTTAATTTTCAATTAACTTTATAGAGGTCTATATGAATTACAAAGATTTGGTAAATGTATTTGACAGAAGATAATTTTTAAAAATTTTGTTTATTGAAGCTGACAAAAAAAATAAGACTTGCAAACCAATTGATTCCAACATCTGTCATGTTTGGACAGAGTGTTTAAACCACAGTTTGAATACAAATTGAGTTTTGGCTGGCAAACAGGTTCACATTTCAGAAATGGTTTACCTCAAGAACATTTTGAGGATAAATGTTTTTACCTTTTCCAAACATTTATGCTAATTCAACCATGGACACGTTTAAGAGCAGAGAGGAGAAAACTCTTGGAAAAGGGGAATTAAAGATACTGGTGGGAAAATTCCACTATTATCCCTGTGTGAAGCCTTGTATATTTCATTTCTCCTTTCCTTTCTCACTCTTGTCAAATCTGTCAACCAGTTTTATACATTTCCTCTACAGTGTCTCCTAAATCGTTCCCTTTCTTCTCCCCTCATACTCATTTAAGCTTTGACCCTCTTGTTCCTAGGCTATTATAAAACGTAATATTTCATTGCCTTGTTTTTGCTTTCTCAACCCTCAGTCTGTCTCGAACAGTTCACCAGAAACATTTCCCTCCAGAACCAGTTTGTTCATATTACTCTCCTGCACAGATTTTTATTGTTTTCTCATAGTTTCTAAGTTTGAACCTCTTTGCTGATGTTAGAGATCCCCCACTCTAGGGAACTCCAGGTATCTGGTTGATTTGACTGCTTTTCCTGCATTTGTTTTCAACATTCCTAGATGCTGGGATATTCCCACTTACAGCTTACTGTTCTGCAACTCTTTTTTCCTTACTTTTTTTGGCAATGTGATTGTGTAAGCAATTTTCTATTTTCTCAAATATGTTAAGAATATAATAGCAGTTGTTTTAATTTGTCTACACGTTTGGGTATCGGTGTCTCAGTTTCCCCCTCTTCTAAACAGACTTTATCTTTTAGTTTAATATTTTTTTAAAAAGTGACATTGATTTATGACATGATGCAGGTTTTAGGGGCACATTGTTTTAAATCAGTATCTCTATATACTGTGCTAAATTCACTGCAAAAGAAGAATGGTTTTAAGTTCAAGCAAAAATGAGTTCAAAGTATAGAGTTACCCATAAAACACTGCTCCCACACATCAATATCCTTCCCTTTGGGTAGCCCTGTGGTACATTTCCCGCAACTGATAAACCTGCATTGATACTTCATGACAACCCGAGTTCATAGTTGACATGACATGACATGATGTGACATTCACTTCTGGTATGAACATTCTGTGGATAATGATATGTATTTATCATTATTAGATCTTACAGAATAGTTCCACCATCATCCCTTTCCTCTGCAACACTTGATCTTTTTACTACCTCCTTAAGTTTACCTTTACCAGAACATCACTTAGTTGGAATCATATATGTGTATCTTTTTCAGATTAACTGTTTCCATTTAGTAATATACTTTAAAGTTTCCTTTTTATCTTTTTATGGTTTGATAGCTTGTTTATTTTTAGTATTGAATGATATTTCATTGCCTTGAATATTTATATTTACCCACTCACCTACTAAAGAACATCATGTTTGCTTCTAAGTTTTGGCAATGAGGAATAAAGGTTCTTTAAATAACCATGTGCAGAAGCTGATGCTTGTCTATTTGTAAGCATAAGCATGATTTACCCCTGTTATTCCATCCTATGAACAATGTATGTTTTCAACTCAAAATTGTAAGATACATAAAACAAAACATGGAGGAAACACTCATTTGCAAGAAGCAAAGTAACTACAGAACTTCAATATGACTCATATGTTGAAGAAATATCAGGCATGGAATTTAGAATTACTATGATTATTATTTGACAAACCTGTACAAGACAGTCATAATTTCAAAGCTGAGAAATTTCACTAGAAATGTGAAAACTACAAAGCAAAATCATAGGGAAAGCATGGAAACAGAAATGATGATTGCTTTTATGGACTATCAATAGATTAGATAGAGTTCTAAAACATAGACAAGGAAAGAATTAGTGAATTTAAGGATATGTGAATAGAAATTACTCAAAGTGAAACATAACATGAAAATAATAGAAAATGAAAAATAAAATAAAAGAGCTGTAGAACAATACTCTAACGTGTGTCATAGAAATCTCAGAGGAGGATGAGAGAGGATATAGAAGAAGAAAAACTTGAAGAATAAGAATTACAGCAGGCATTTCATTAGAAAATATGCACTCTACAAGATAAAGTCACATGTTTTAAGTATGGAAAAAACAGTTCAATATATCTATGAAAAACAAAGGAGAACTAATGACTTTTGTAAACAAACAAAACTGAATTTATTCCCTGGATAGCTATGTTAAAAGAAATGTTAAAGCAAGTTCTTCAGATAGAAGGACTGGTTTTATTGATCTTCTGGGTATTTTTTGTAATTTCTAGATTATTTATTTCTGCTTTTATTTTTATTATTTCCTGTCTCCTACTGGGTTTGGGATTTTTTTGTTGTTCCTTTTCTAATTCTTCAAATTGGAAGATTAGATTATTTCTTTGCTAGATTTCTTGCTTTTTATATGCACTTGTATTGCTATGAAACTTCCTCTTAAAACTACTTTTGCTGAGTCCCAGATATTTTGGAATGTTGTGTCTTCTTTGTCATTTGTTTTAAAGTAATTTTTAATTTCTTCTTTAATTTCCTCAATTACTCGGTCTTCCTTTAGTATCATGTTGTTGAGTCTCCATGTATTAGGCACTCTTGCTTCCTTTTCATTGCTTATTTCTAGTTTGATGCCTTTATGATCAGAGAAAAAAATAATATGTGGTTAATTTTTGAGAATGATTCATGTGCATTTGATAAGAAGGTGTATTCCTTTCTATTGGGATTCAGTGTCCTGTAGATATCTATTAGGTTCATTTGGTCAAGGTGTTTGTTTGGAGCTTTTGTATCTTTGTTGAGTTTTTATCTTGTTGATCTATCCTTTGGTGAGAGTTGGGTACTGAAGTCACCTACCACATATGTATTTTTGCCTACATCTGTTTTCAATATTGTTAATAGTTGTTTGATGAATTTCGGTGCTCCCTCATTTGGTGCATATGCTGATAATTGTTATGTCTTTGTGACCATTATGTGGTGTCATTCTTTATCCCTTGTAATCTTTTTAGTTTAAAGTCTGTTTTATCTGCTACTAATATGACTACCCCTGTTTTCTTCTGGGGACCATTTTGCTTGTGGAATTGTTTTCCAGCCCATTACTTTTAGTCTATGCTTATCTTTTGAGAACAAGTGTGTTTCCTTCAGGCAGCAGATTGTTGGATTTTGTTTTTTTGATCCACTCTGCTGCTCTGTGTCTTTTGATTGATGACTTTAGACCATTGACAGGGTGATTATTGATATTTAAGGGTCTGAGGTTATCATTTTGGTATTCATTTTGAGATTCTGTTAACAAGTTTGTTCTGTTGCTTCTGTTGAGTTTTCTGTTGGTTTAGGTCTTAGGGTTTCTTGTAGAGGTTTGGTAGTGGCTAATTTCTGAGGACTCTGTTTGTTTGTAAAGGTTTCTATTTTTCCATCATAGAGAAAGGAGATCTTCGCAGGATAGAGTATTCTTGGTTGGCATTTGATTTCTTGGAGTTTTTTGAATATGTGGCTCCTGTCTCTTCTTGACTGGAGTGTTTCTTCTGAGAAGTCTGAGGTCAGTCTGATAGGTTTTCCTTTGTAATGTTATCTGTTTCTTTTCTCTGGTGAGTTTCATTATTTTTTCTTTATTTTGGACTGAGAAATTTTACAATTATGTGTCTTGCCGTGTTTTTCTTCTTGTTAAAGTAGTTTGGGGTTCTTTTGGCTTCCTGTATATATATTTTCTTTAAAAATATGGAATGCTTCACAAATTTGCATGTCATCCTTGCACAGGAGCCAAAGCTGGTTCTTTGAAAAAATAAATAAAATTGATAAACCCCTTTATGAGCAAAGTTCATAAAGAAGAGTGAACACCCAAATAAACAGGATCACAAATGAGAGAGAAGAAATTACAATGGACCCAGTAGAAATCCAAAGGATAATCAGAGATTACTATGAACATATATATGCAAACAAATACAACAACCTGGACAAGATGGACAGGTTCCTATAAAGATAGAGCACCCCAAAACTGAAGAAAGAAGAAATAGAGAACCTGAACAAATCAATCACAAGCAGCAAAATTGAAACAGTCATCAAAAGTCCCCCTAAAAACAAGAGCTCAGGACCAGATAGCTTCACAAACGAATTCTACCAGACATTCAAAGATGAACTAACACCTGCATTACTAAAACTTTTCCCAAAAATTGAGAAAGAAGGAAAACTGCCAAACATATTTTATGAAGCAAACATCACACTCATACTAAAACCAAATAAAAACAGCACTAAAAAAGAAAACTATAAACCAATTTCCCTAATGAACACAGATGCAAAACATTTAAACAAAACCATGGCAAACCAAGTCCAGCAATGCATAAAAATCATTATTCACCATGATTAGGTGAGATTTATCCCAGGAGCACAGGGATGGTTCAACATCCAAAAATCAATAAACATAATCTGCCACATCAACAAGGAAAAAAACCAAAACCATATGATCATATCAATAGATGCAGAAAAAGCATTCAATAAAGTCCAACACTCATACATGATAAAAGCACTTGAAAAACTAGGGATCAAAGGAACAAACCTCAACATAATAAAAGCCATCTATGACAAACCTACAGCAAACATCATCCTAAATGGGGAAAAATTAAAACCATTTTAATTAAGAGCTGGAACCAAGGGTGCCCACTCTCTCCACTACTTTTTTAACATTGTACTGGAAGTTCTAGTGAGGGAAATTAGATAAGATAAAGACATAAAAGAGATACAACTAGGGAAAGAAGAACTGAAGCTATCACTCTATGCTGATGGAATGATTCTCTATATAGAGAACCCCAAAAAATCCACTGAAAACTACTTGATACAATAGACCAGTTCAGCAAGGTAACTGGTTACAAAATCAACACACAGAATTCAGTAGCTTTCCTATATGCAAAAAACCAAGCAACAGCAGAAGAAATTTTTTAAAAAATCTCATTTATCATAGCACCCACCAAAAAATTAAATACCTGGGAATAAACCTAACAAAACATGTGAAATATCTATACAAGAAAACTTTCAAATACTGCTAAAAGAGATAGAAGAAGACATAAGGAAATGGAAAAACATGCCTTACTTTTGGGTTGGAAGACTTAACATCATCAAAATGACCATCCTTCCAAAAACAATCTACTGATTCAACACAGATAGAAGTCCTATGATATCAAATGGAAACTTGTATCTTCAGAGAGATGCAGAGTAAATATATTTTTCATTATTTTAATAGCTAATAAATCATTACTTGTCCAAACCCAAACTAATGGCCATTGAGTCTCGGTACATAGTATATGTAAAAGTGAAAAATAGGACAATATTAGCACAAAAAATAGGGAGAAATTAATATTATACTCTTGCAAGGTACTAACACTACAGGGAAAGTGTTATAATATTTGAAGGTAGATGCTGACTAATTAAAGAGCAATACTTGTAAGTCTTCAGACAACTACTAAAACACTTAAAACTAAGTAAAATAAGTAGATAAGAAATATCCTCTTCCTAATCAACCCATTCTATTCATTATAAAGATTTTGTCTTTGTAATTTTTATTTGATTTTCATTTAAAGATTAACTTTCATCTTATAGCCTCTTTTTAGACCTTTCTGCAGCAGTGTTTTTATATTATAAAGATGCTTAAGAATTCTGTACCTTGACATTACTTTCAAATTCTTTACAAATAAAATGCAGATTTATATTTGAAGAAAAAGAAAAGAGAACAAAAGCAGAACTAGGTCACAATTATATTTAAAAAAACTACATTAGTTATCTGCGTGAGAGGGTACATGAAACAAAGAAATCTGTCTTAAATATGAAATTTGAAAAATGACAATGCCAGTAGGAAAACATCTTTGCAATATTCCTCTCCTATAAGCACATCGACAAATTTGATTAGTAATGCAAGCAGCAGGCCTTTTGAAAAAGGAATGAAATTAATATGTGCAAATACATGATCTATGGTACATCAAAGAATGGAAAAGACTCATGCTTCTTCTAATACAGAAAGAAACCAACATAAAATAAGATGTGATTATTGATAATCTCAGCCCAGAAAAAGATGAGAGCTAGTCCCAAATAAGGTTTTCACCTGGCCTTTCTTCATTCATTGTGTCTCAATTTTAATCAAGTATACACATAAAAAGTAGAGGCTATATTTGGCAATTAAACATCCAATATTTGTTTGTCCATTGAGGTCATGCTATGGTGATCTGTTGTTATGGTGGCCAACAGGAAATATTCATGTTTAACTCAACTTAGCAAATACATATCCAAAATTTGGAGTAAAATTGGATTTAACTCTATGCCTGCACAAGTTATTAAAGTATTTTTGAAGTTCATTTTTAAATAGGGAAGATCTTTAGAGTGTTTGCTGGAGGTATTGGTGAATTCATGTAGAACGATTAACTGAGGATTGAAAGTTGGGTTGATTCCACCACTAAGACTCTGCCTATTTTCTGGTTCTGGTTCTAGGACTATCTTCTGAGTGCTCTTAAGTGTTTGTAACATCTTTTTGGGTTTCTATTTCTTTATCTTTCACATGTGGAAGTTGAAATGGGTCAGCTCCTTAAACATTTTTAAAGATGCCAAACCTTTTGTGTAAATGAAACCACAGACAAAGGTCAGTGTTTGAAAGGATAGAAATAGATAAAAGTGGCAGGGGGGCACATTGGAGCAGAAGCACCCTGGCTGATTTGTCTCCCCTCTCAGGTGCTCTTCAGCCCCTCCTGGTATTCCCAGACTCAGCAGGGAACAGGCTCACATGACTGCCCTGTTGATGACTGGATATCTAGAGTATCAACTAGCTGATTTTTTGTTTAACCAATCATCTATTTTGTCTTTCTCAGAGCAAGCCCACAGAGTAATCTTTATTACAAAAGCAATAGACAGACGCAATCCATCTTAACAATTAAATAAATGCAGTGACCCAATCCATTGCTCAGAATTCATTAAACTCAAGATCCAATCAATACTGCATAACAGACTGCATCTCCACTGGAGCTTCTAATCAGGTCCCACACAACCATGTGATGTGGTCCCACATAACTAGTGATGTGGAGACTGTATGGATTTAAACTGTCACTTCATTTTCAGGAACTGTCTCCAACTGAATACAGGTCAAAGTACAATTTCTGAAATAAGTAAGGTAAATTAATTTTTTTTGGTAGACTATCCTCACTTCTAGTTCAGAATTAATTAACTAGACGATTCTCAATTTCATGCTATCTTCAAATAAACCTTTGTTTTCTTGATTTTTTTTGTCATTTTAGAAATGTGAGAGTGTAAATTATCTTTCAGTAACTTATCTGGTTATTAAATCCAGATTTCTTGATTTCATTCTCAACCTGTATTTTTCTAACTGGAACCAGAGAAAATTCAGACAAGGGAAGACACAAGCTTTTCTTTATCAAGAATGTGTTCTCAAAGTTCTGCTTGAGAATTCTAAGTAGTTCAGAGAAGCTGCGTGACTCCTCTGGTGACACACAGCTCCTAAGTATTCAGAGCATCCCGGATTTTTCAAAGCCATCATGGGTACTTATGTTGCCTGTTTCAAATTTTAGTGCAAACATTTGTGTTCTGATATTAATATTTATTGATTTTTTTGAGGTTCAATGACTAGTTCTCAGGATCATTCCTAAATCTTCAGAAAAAGCTTGCATTTATAAATAACAAATTGCATTATTATCCACATCTGGGTTTATTCTCAGCAGGCTTAAAAATTCTCTGTTTATGATGGGAGCCAACAGGAAGTGTCTCTATCAAATTCTGACCCATTTGCTCATTTAGTTCTTTATGTATGAATGAAATGCTTATCCAAAATAAATAAGGGACCTACAAAACTGTGGTGATTAGCATGCAATGAGTCTCAGATTCCATTTACTTATGGAAATTGAGTATAACCCAACATTTTAGCAACATGGTTGTGATGTCAGCTGCCCCATTAGGCTGTTATATCTGCAGGAGTTACTACCTTAATATCACATTAGCACATCATTAACTTGAACCCTTCCAAAGCAGTATGAAAATTAGCAATTTTCATTTTTTAAAAGCGACACAATGAACTTTTCCTGCTGCTTGAATTTGTTTTATATATGTGTGTTGGGAGGGAGATGGTGGTAACAGAGGAGATGTGGAACAGTTATAGTTTAAATTAATCAGTTGCTTTTGCAAAGTGTGTATTATTAGAAATTTAATCTAAGGTATATATTTAAAATAAAATGAGAGTCTCATGCCAGTATTTGCTCACTTTCTGGGCTTGGAATTTCCATACTTTTGGGGTGCTGTAGGAATTCAGGTTCCATGGGTGACACAGGCATTAGGCAGGGGAGCCTGGTACTCTACTGTGTTTCCATCCATGACCTTGAATAGGTCTTGGCCCTGCTTGCTATGGGGGAAAAAGAGGAAGCAGGATAAAGAAAGGCGCCTGTTAGAATAGTGTGACCTCAGATTCAGAAACTTGTTTCCCAGTCTAAAAATAGGCTATTCTCCCCCTGTTCACAGATTGAAGCTCCAGGGTCTTTGGGAGTAAAGCTTGCTTTAAAGTAGACCTGTGTTTCAGGGCTGTATCTTCCAGGAAGCAAGGATATGGGAAATTTCTTCTTTGCTTTTTATTTTCTTTCTATAATTATCAAGTAATAGAGGTACACAGTTAAAAAAAAAGCACATACAGAAGCAGAAAAAATGATTTATACCTTTAATGTCATATTTCTCATTGATCTTTTTGTCCCCTATTTTCCCTTTACACAACTGAGTTCATGCTTAAGCTACCTTGACTGCATCTGCTTCCATTGTTTACTATCATAGTACAAGCTGTGAGCTGATGGAGCGCAATTTCAGTGAATAAGCCTCCTTAAGGTAGACATTTCCTGCCTCTGTCTTACTACAGATTTCCAAAATTTTGTTGTAAAGCATTTGTTTTTAATTTTTGGGCTTAGAGACAGATGTTAATTGCTAGCCTGTCAGGACACATGGTGAGATAAGTTATGAGTTATTGGACATTATGGTTTATCCATTATGGATGCCTTAGCTTCTGTAGCTTGGTAGACATTTCAACTTTCATTAGCTAAAACTTACCAGTGGGACTTGTCAGTGTAGGAGAGCATCAGATGACTGAGGCAAGTGTAAGAAAGAGAAGGCAGAGTGTATGAGCTGGGTCAATAAGTGGGGATGATGGTCTTACAGAGAATATGGAAACAAGTTCATGTAAATATACATTCTGAGGAACAGTTTGTCTACACATGAGGTTCAAATGCACATTTTCATCCAGTGCTCTACTTCACTAGTGGTGTTCTAGACTACCCTACTGGATGCTCTTGGTTTTCATTGTGATCAAGAATCATGTGGGGTCATTAACACCTACTGCACAGATTGTTGTTAGACAACGGGAAAGTATTCGGAACATGGAGAAGCTTACTAGATGCTTCTTTTTCATGCTGCCCATTCCTTTCATCTCCATTTTATTACATAGGCACTTAAAAAATGGTGCTCTCCGTACTTGAACCAGTTAGGATGACTTTGTCCACAGCAGGAGCTGTGATTTGGAATGTCACTTTGAATGAAAACTTGAAGTTACACTAACTCATACTGTCATCTCAACTTTCAGTAGGGTTGCTCAGAAAGTCAGTCTTCTGGTGGGGCATTACCGAATCAATGCTAGTAGGAGGCTTAGTACAAAATAGCTATTAAAAATGTTTGCTGGATGAATATTTTTAGAAGTGGGCTTGAATATAGCTTTGATGGATCAGAAACTCCTCAGAACTTAAATTATTTAATTAAAAATTATATTGCCTATGTTCTTAAATTATATTTCTTATATGAGTTCTATTTATAACAAGGTTATATCCTTTGCTATTTTTTTTGGTTTTATAAGTGGTCATTTATGCTTTTATAATTACTTTTTTAATTGAGATATAAATGCACTGAAATGTAGCAACTTGTAAGTTTAAGGAATTCAATGTTTTGGTTTTATATATATATATATATACTATATATACACTATGTATATACATACACATGTACACACATATGTATATATACATATATGTACATATATGTGTATATATCGTGATCATCACCATGACATTGGTTAATACCGCTATCATGTCACATAGCTATCATTTCTTCTTTTTGGTAAGAACGGTTAAGAGCTAGTCACTTAGCAGCTCTGAAGCCTATAGCAGACTGTTGTTGACTATAATTCCATGCTGTGTGTTTCAGTTCCAGTACTTACTTATCTACTAATTGCAAGTTTGCACTCAATTTTCCCACCTACCACTCATCCTCTGGTAACACCTATACAATTCTTTACTTTTATGAGTTTGGCTAATTAATTCGTTGTGCTGTTTTCTCTTCATTTTTTTTAAATTAATCAAAATTGGTTTCTTACACTATATAGGATTCAGGTGGATAGCATTAGGATTCAGCATCTGAGTATGAGTCCTACCAAAAATCTGATTTCCATCCACCACCATACAATTAGCACTTTCACTTGACTTGATCCTCCCTTCCCCTCTGTTCCTCTTGTGACTGTTTTATTCTTATAATTGAATTTATTAAAGAAAAAAAATTGAAGCTGAAATGTAAACTCTAGAAATTAGAGTTCAAAGACCTGTGTGTAACTCCTCTTCATACTCATCTCCACTCCCCTTGCCATGTTCAACAAAATAAATAGAACTTGAGGGGGCTATGTTAAGGGAAATACAGATGAAGAAAGACAAAATACTTGATAATTTCACTCACATGTAGGAAATAGTGAAACAATGCAAAGGAATAGACAGAACCAAACCAAAATAAACCCTGGAAATCTGATAGTGGAATTGAGGCTTCCAGAGGGTGAGGTGAAGGAGAGAGTAGCAAACATGGGGAGAGGATGGAGGTGGTGGTCTAAGGTGGTGGGTGTGGCATGGTATTATACATCCAAAAAGATGTGAACTTGTACCTCTAAATCATACACAGTGTTGTAAACCAATGCTAACTTTGTAAATAGATAGTACAATGAAATAATTAAATGAAATAAAATAAGTTTTCAGAACTCTTTTTAAACAGTTTTTAAACTGTTGCTGTGTTTACACTGTGGTTATACAATCCGAATGTGTAGAATTGTTTTATACCAAATTACTGAAAGTCAGACCTGACTTTAAATTAGAAAATAAATACTGTGCAAAATAGTCTGAATCCCTGACCTTATTTAATAATGATTTGCTGGAACTGAAGATGGGGCAGAATAAAGACATTGGTCATGCAAAGGGAAATTAGAGAGAATCTTATTTTCATTGAGGTCAGCCCTTCAATATAATTATGGGTTGTTACTACTGGGCAGAGGCAAAAGTAACTGAAAAGAAAAAAGGCAGCATTAACTACAAGAATTTTAATTCCTCTATTAATGCAGTCATTGCAGTGCTCACTTTAACTTGGAGCACTTACATTCAAATATAAAAGTACAATAAAAACATAAGCAAATCTTTGCTGTCTAAAAATACATCAACCTCATTATGATCTCATTACCATTAGCAGTGTCATTATTGGATGAGATTAGTAATATGCCACTGATATTTATTTTGTATTGATGTTATAGCTCATCAATCCTTTACCAAACAGCCAAGAAGAAAGGGAAACACATAGAAGTTCCACTCTCAGTTTCCAAATCCTGCATCAGCTTTACAGGTTGGAAGCTGCAAGAGCTTGGGTGTTAAAGCTCTTTATTACTTCGCTTGCTTTCCTGAAAAATGGTGGCTAAAGGCCTTTCCTGCAGTATAGATGAGATGAGACAACAGTTAGGAAGGTACATTACAAACTCTAAAGCAGTGTATTGCAAAGTGAGTACCAGACATCACTAGGGACTTGTTAGAAATACAAATTCTTGGCCAAATCCAGTTCCTGGTTCCAGTTCCTTGCTGAAGCCCTTCTGTATAGGACACCAGTGTATCTTTGGGCTAAATTCCCTCTTTTTCATTTAGAGCAGACTTGCTGGTTTTCACTTGCTTGCAGCCAGTCAACTGATTGATTAATGGTAAATACCTGTGGGCAACTTAATAACTCATATGTAAGATTGCTGTAGAGGTATTCGCCCACTCTCTAAGTAGAATGTTCTCATTTGGTGTGATTTGCTGGAATGACTTTTTGGGTCTGGGAATATTACTTACATGAATTTATATAGAAAAAATCTTTGAGCACTCTGAAACTCAAAAAACAAACAAGCAAGCAAGCAAGCAAACAAACAAACAAACAAACAAACAAACAGGTGTGTTCAGACATGGAAAGGAATCTGTACTTATGATGACTTTCTCTGGTTGCTGGGATCAGCAAATGTCCCATCAGCTTCAACTCCTTTTCCTTGGCTGCCTGGATCCTCGATTACATTTTAGCTTATTTCTTCATCCATTTCTCTTTAGCTTTACACACAGGCACACACCTACACCCCCCCCCTCCCCATGTGTGTGCTGCAATTGCTCAATCATCCTTCTCAAACATCATTGCTTTAGCTTGGAATTCACTGCTTTGAAGCAGTATATTACCATTTTAGTGGCTCAAGCAGTTAACATAAATTGCAAATTTCAATGCCAAATCTCTATAGGGTAAGCCTTCGGTATTCCTTATCTGCTTTCCTGTTCAAATCCATTCAACATTCCATTGGATGCTAAGACTTCTATGATCCTTACCTCACTCCTTAACATATTTAGGATAGGCAAATCATGTTTCAGAACATAATGATGGAAACTCAGAATTGGAAAATACCTACTTTACCCAAAAGCATGGGGTCTTGTTACAACCTCTCTACCTTTTGTTTATTTGGTTTCTAAAACCCAGGTAGTGATGGAAAATTGTGTGGTTATAGATGAGATCAGACATATTCAGGGTGGTATAGCCATAGTCAAATTGTATCACATTAGTAATAAATTTCCTCTTCTGAAAAAAAGACCTACCTCTTTGTAACTTCCAAGTTCTACTCCAGAGCAAATCTTTTCTCTGTGCTGTGTGTTAGCTTCATTTCTAAATCTCCTTTCTTAGTGTAAACAGTACCAGTCTTTAATGGTTTTTTTTTTTTTTTGTTAAGTGGCTTATTGAGATAGAGATATTACAAACATCCTTCTGATCATAGCCTTATTTTTCACTGTATTTTTTATTGTTTACATGCATTTATTTTCACTTCACTGTATATCCCAAAGTTCTCCATCACCATGTCACCCCTTAACCCTCATTTTGTGTCTTGTGTTCATCCCTCCCCTGATTAAATCCTTCTTTCTTCCCCTCTTTTGCTGTATGCTTTAGTTCTGTTGTCAGTTTGTTAGTTTTAACTTTTTTTTTGTCTTTTTGTTTGTTCTATATCATACATATAAGTGGGATATGTAAGTATTTCTTTATTTCTTTCTGGCTTATTTCCACTAGCATAATTCCTTCTAACTCCATCCATGTTGTTGAAAATTACATGAGTTTGTCTTTTTGATTGCTGAATGATATACCATTTGTAAATATACTGCAAGCTTTGATCCATTCTTCTGTTTTGGGACATTTGGGGTATTTTCATATCCTGGCTGTTTTAAATAGTGCTGCAATAAATATGGTAATACAGGTTTCATTTTAAATTAGTGTTTTGGTGTCCTTTGGGTAGATTACCAGAAGTGGAATTGCTGGATTGAATGGTAGTTTTATTTTTAGTAGTTTGAGGGTCCTCCATACAGCTTTCCATAGTGGCTGAACTAGTTTACATCCACATATGTCAAACTCTTAGAAGCATGCTTTAAATAAAATTGACTAAAAGTAACTGAAATTTTATTGGTCATGGGTATAGTTGTGTTAGTCAAAGTATGTTGAATTGTGTAGCAGGAAGAAAAACCACTGAAGTTTCAGATGTTAAAAATAATTAGGTCTGGTTCTGATGTGTGTGGTCCAGATCACTCTATAACTAGTGTGTCTCTACTATGTCATGTTTTCTGGCTAAAATAATGTCTTCTTGCACCAAGAGCTTATTTTACTGGGTCAGCTACCTCTGTCTTTTTAGTCTCCATTGAATGAGTTAGAGGCTACTTCTCTGTACTTGTGTAAATATGCCTTTCATTGTACCTTTCTTTTAATGGTTTCCTCTCTCTTCAATTAGACCAAATATTGTGAACAACTGGGAGAAAGTGTTCTTCATATTTTTGGTATCTGCATCTCCTAGCAAAGAACCCTTATGAATGATTAATCACTGAAAGGAATTTTGCTATTTACATCATTGTACACTTTTATAAATATCATTCTACACTTAGTTTTTATTAGAGCTAGTTTGTTTTAATCTAGCATTCCAGGCTGTCCTGCTCTTTTGAATTCTCCAGTTGACCATTCATACTATTCATTATCTTGTCATTCTTTGTGGTCCTGACAGATTAGCTATGCATGACACCTTAGTCTCTATACAACTCATAAAAAGAAAATGTTGAATAGGACAGATCCTCTGCTGAACTTCTAGAGTTGATGAGTGATATCCTAGCACCTAATGTCTCATTAATTTTCTGTTTCACAAATTGCCCCCAAAAAGTCACTTTTGTCCAATTGCTTAGTGGCAGTTAGGACTTGTATATCTGATTCCAGTTACTGTCTTATATCTCCTACTTCAAAAATGTTTCACCTAATGTATTCATTTAAAAAAATAAAGTATTAAAACTGGCATTACTCCATCAGTTTCATTCTTTCATCATTGAAAGCCCAACAAAGAATTTTCAGGAAAAGAGTGAGATGGGTTAAATTCACTTTATTTTTTAATGAGGAACATAGGAGCATTGCATTATTATTGGTTACAAAAGTACCTGTATTAATAATTGCAGGACTCAATTTCTATTTTTCATTGCTCCAAGGAAAAATATTCCATTACTTGAATTGAAGAAGTATGTAATCCCATCTCATAAGAATCTCATAAGACATGATTTTAATGTTGATGTTGAAAATTAAATATTAATATTTGATGCTAATTGAAGCCTTACATTGTTAAGTACTTTGCTAGCTATATATAATATATATTATATGAATATATATGCACATATATTTACATATACACATGCACATACATACATGTATGTATGTTAATTTATTCCTCAGAATAACAATGAAAGGTGTATTATTTATCCATTTTTCACTGAATTATAGAGAGATTAAGTAACTATGGAAGGTATACAGTTAATAATTTGTAAGACTTAGTGATTTTAGTCCAGAAAATTCTCACATATACACTCTTGGAGCCACAATCCACTCTTGGACCCATCACTGTCTCCCTTTCTTTATAGTTATATCCTTCTTTAAAAGGATCATCTCCTTCAGTGCATTAGTCACAATTCTCTTTGTGTGCATATTTACTGGTGGGTGGGCAGAGCCCCTGGGTGTACTTGTACTTAGAGTACAAGTGATGGAAATCCTGATAGGTGGAGAAGTGAAAACTAGTGCTCTGTGCTCATTCTTTTGATAATCTAAATTGTTTTTAATAAGCTCAGAGGGAATTGGAGATGGAAAAGCATCCATCATTATGTTCTTTGTTATAGTCATCATCATTATCATCATTATCATCCATAGCATTGTGGGAAATATTCTCTCTTTCTCAGTATTTTTCCCTTGGTCCCCAAGTAGGAACTTATCTTCCTTGAATGGATTAGGAAGATGACCTGAGTGCTTTCTTTCACCACAGCCCACCTGCAGCTTGGGAAGAAGTGAATCAATAACTGAAGCATTACCAGACACAATGGAAAGACCCTAGTTCTCTTTTGTGCATCTCACTGCTATTTAATAGGTGATGTAATTAGCCCTGACTTCTCAACATTGCCCCTGAGTGTACTGTGGAATTCCTTTTACCCTGTGTCCTAAGCTGAATTTCTAAAATCAAAGTGAAAGATGTTACTATGACCCCTTTGACTGCCTCTGCAATGGTGAATATTTAGGGAGTACCTGCTACATGCTAAATGCTATTCTAGGTGCTAGGGACTGCTTGGTGAACAAAGCAGGCAGTGACTTTGCCCCCTACAAATCATACACTAGTCAGAGGAGATAGATAAAATGCATGTAACGTGTCAAATAGTGGTGAAGACCAGAAAGAATAATAAAGTAGGTGGAGAGAGAGAGAGAGAGAGTATTATGTGTGGAGGATGGTGCTGTTCTATAGGGATGGTCAAGGATGGTTTCATGCTGTTTGAACAGAAAGTGACAGAATGAGACTTTGATGATATGAAGTAAGAGATTTTTAGGTAGAGGAAGAACAAGTGCAAACATTGGGAGATGTTCTTATGCTGACCATTTTTGAAGAGCTTTGGAAAGACCAGTGTGGCTGTGGCAAAGTGAGAGAAAGGGAAGAATGTAATATAGAGAGGAAGCATGAAGCAAGTTCATGCAGGTCCTCAAAGTCAAAGGAAAGAATTTGAATTTTATTTACTTTGTGAGACATGGAAAACTAGAATTTTTAGCTGTAGAACAACATGACTTGATTTGTATATTAAAAATAGTCTTGAATTTAATGTGGTATATAGCTTCCCTAGGGAAACTGTAAACCATAGAGAGATTGGTTGGGGGGCTACTTTTCATTTGAGAGATGATTATTTAATTCAGGAGGATTGGAGGAAATAAGTATTGATGCATTCTGAGAGATGCCTTTTAAAATTGAGCAACAGAATTTGTCTGTGGTTAGATATAAAATTTGACATTGTCCATGTGGTAATTTATTTTTTATTAATTAGTTCCTATAAAATTTATTTTTATTTGGAAAATTTATATAAGCACATACTTAGAGCATATAGTATGATGAACCCCATATACCTTTCAACCAGATTCTCACATATCAATATTTTGACAGTTTTAGAAATTATTTATGAATTACCATTGTTTTACATTCTTGTGAGTGTTTTGATAGGACAGAACTTGTCCCCTCAGATGTTGTTGCTGTGTCACTCCCACCACCAAAGTACCGCTATCCTCCACTATACTCCATTTAACTCTTCCTTCCATCTCTTCTCTCTCACCCTTCTCCCTCCCTCTCCATCTCCCCCATAAATCTGGATGCCTCAGATCTATAATCTTCATTCTAGGGCTGGTTTTAATGTTTGTCTTTGTCTGATCCTTTTGTTTCTCTATATTTCACACATAGTGACACCATCCAGTATTTGTCTTTCTTCTTCTGGTCTATTTTGTTTAGCACAATCCTTTCCAGCTCCATGCAGGTGCACCAACTGGCAGGAGTTTAACTTTTTGATTGTTGAGTACTATTCCATTGTATCTATTTACCACCTTTTGATGCACACACCTGTTCTTGGGTCTTTAGATTGTTTTCATATCTTGGCTATTTTAAATACTGCTGCTATGAGCATAGGAGTGCAGGTTCCTATTTTAATTAATATATTTTTGTCTGTGTTCTTTGGGTAGATAGCTGGGAGTAGAATTGCTGGATATTATGACAGGTCCATTTTTAGTCTCTTGAGAAATCACTACTCAGCTTTCCATAGGGAATGGGCAAGTCTACATTTCCACCAACAGTGTACAGGATTTCTTTTTCTCCACAACCTTGATAATACTTATTACTGATGAAAAAGGATAGGCTATTCTCACTGGTATGAGGTGTTAATCTCATTGTGGTTTTGATTTGTATTTCTCTGAGAAGTGATGACAAACATTTTTTTATGGTCCCTTGGTCGTATGTATGTCTTCTTTGGAGACATGCTGATCATTGTAGTTGTTAAATTATTTTTAAGCAATTTAAATATAATTTTGCCCATATCTACCTCAATATACATATATATATCTAAATGCTATGAACAATCCTCACATAATTCTATTACAACACTGTAATAAGATTAATGAAACTAATTTTGTGGATTCAAGTAATAACATGATGATATTCAAATGTCTGATTGTTTTATTTTCCTTAACTGCAATAAAATTTACTTCTTGTGAAATGCATTGATCCTAAGCTATAATGACTTTTGAAAGCATATATACAACTGTAAAATCAAGACCTCCTTAAGAATATAGATTATTTTCATATGTTGCACTTCCTTTTCATCAAATTCTACTTTCTCAGAAAGACACAGTTCTGGTTCTTATCAATATATTTAAACTTTTGTTGTTAGTGAATTTTAATGAATTAAAATAATAAGTATCTTCATTTTTAATTTATTTCTTCAACATAATACTTTTGAGATTCTCCTAAATTATTTAACATATTTCTAGTTTTTTTTTAAATTTCTGGATATTATTCAATTTTATATATCCAAATTTTATGTATTCAAAATAGAAACTATTAATTTTAATAACTTAATTTCCCTATTGCCTTAGTAACACACATACCACACTTTCAGAAGCATTGTCAATAATACCTTTTATTGAATCATCTTACCAATGGACTATATCCAGAAATATTACAAATAGAAATAGACATATTGGAGACGGGCACGGTGGCTCATGCCTGTAAGCTTCAGCCTATGAAGCGGCAGGGGCTAGGGATCGTGGTCAAGTTCCACCTGGGGCCCGTAGCAAGACCTAGTCCCAAAAAAGTAGCTGGACATGATGGTGTGCGCCTGTAATCCCAGCTACCTGGGAAGCTGAGGCTGGGGATTGCTTGAGTCTGTGGTATCCCGAGCAACGAGAGCCTGCGGTTCCCCGGGAAAAAATAGCAAGACCTAGTCTCAAAAAAAAAAAAAAAAAAAAAAAAAAAAAAAAAAAAAAAAAAAAAAAAAAAAAAAAAAAAAAAAAAAAAAAAAAACCCAAAAAACAAAAGACATATTGGTTATTTGCTAAACATTACCATAATGAGTATTATGAAAAACACAAAATCTATTGGAACATGCTTTCTTAAGGTATTTATAGACCCATGGGCATATAGATAGATATCACTTATGACAAATTAGAAACAAAAATAATAATTTTGCAAGTATAGAATGATAAATTCTGGGTGTGAGTTGAGGATAGGTCACGGTATCTGAGAAACTACTATGTAAAACTTTAAAGGAGTATCTATAGGAAATAAATGGAGAGGAGATTATTCTGTTGAAGGAAAGACTTTTCAAAGCCACTACAATGTAATTATGCTTGATCATCTTCTGCCTAGTGACATCTATCACCAAATCCTACTGATACAATTCACGTTCTTAAATCATTTCTTTCTCTATTCCTACTCCCATTTCCTCAGTTTAAGCCACTGTACTTCCCTTCTTTCCTCCCACACAGTGACAACTAATGTCTCCTGATCTGCCTGCTTGTGATATATCTTTGTTCTAGTAGCTCATAGATATTGTCATTCGTACTTTCTTTGCCAAACTCCAAACTGATTGTGCTGTTTCCCTGCTTAAAGCGTTGGTTTTAGAAAAGTCTTTACATTCTTCTGTCTGTTCGTTCAGGTACTTCAGCTTCCTATATCTACTGCTTTTGACTCTACTCACATGCTCTCTGAGTCATAATCTATTTTACCCATAAAAAATAATCCTACTTTCTAAATATGTGTTACTTTTTTCCTGACTCTGCATCTTTGTTGGAATTACCAGTCCTCCTCTTCAGGGTTTTTTCTTTTTCTCTGCTTAATTGATCCTCTGAGACCAAATTCAGTGTTACTTCCTTCTGGGAAACTCTACCCCCACCCCTGTCAAAATTAATCACTCTTTAGATATTGCTTTTGCCATGTAGACCACGCTTTGTATCACAATGATTTATACTCATTCCTAGTTCTCCTATGGGCTGTAACCTTTTGGGGGAAATAAGGCCATGTTTTGGCTACTTTGTGCCTAGCAAATATTTTTCTCAGGACCTAGCAAAATGCCCTTTCCATTTCCGGCTCCGTCATATTATTATTGTATAAAGCCATCTCTTTTACATATAAGGTAGACTATTTTTTTTTTAGAAAAAAACTTCAGTAAGTTATGAACTACCCTTGGCAAGACATACAGTCTGACATACTTTGGAAAGTCCTGGGCTTGGTTAATTGTGTGATGACTTGGAAATATTAGATCATTGCATGCCCAAGCAGATAGGTCGTTTATCATTGGGGAGATTTGTACCCTTGACGTACTTATAGATGTGTGCAGTGTTTTTTTTTTTTCTTACACCTATTTTTGAACATTTTCTTTTATGGCTTGAGGGAAGCATGTCATACTTAAGAATAAATTGTTTGACTCAGGTGAAAAATACAAGATTAGGCTAAAGATATTTTCAGCATTCAGAAATAGGAAATGTTGAGGTCTTAGGAACTGCAATATTAAATTGGAGATATATTAAATTGACTAAAAATAATGTGGGATGATTAAATGGGTGTCTGTATTTGGGCCTATGAAGGGTTCAGCCTGGATGAAGATTCTCTTTATAGCTTAACTGACATAATGGACAAAATGTTGAATTAGGGGTAGGTGAGTAAATCATCATGTTCCTAGATTTGACCTGATTCATTCAAGTCCTTTCTAGAAGATTTCCTCCCTTGTCGTTAATAGAAAATAATAATTGTACTTATATATATATGGACAATGAGACTAATAATGAAATCATTAGCCATTTCAGTCATGTGATTTTATGTTCTGAATTACTTCTGGAAAATATTCTTTCTGTAACTCATGCTGTGAAATGTGCAAAAATTATTTCAATACATATTTAAACTGACATAGAATCTAGGGTTATACCTAAAATTATGTGAATTTTAGCAAATGGAAATTCTAAACCTTTATTCATACTCATTTTATTAAGGAACGTGCATACAATTTTCAAATATATGTCTATCTACTTACCTCCTTTCCCAACCAGTCTGACATGAAACAATGTAAAACAGATATTATTTCCATTGAAGGGATAATTATGTATATGTACAGAAGTACAAGTCTCCCAACACTAAACATTATTTTAACTACTTAATATCTAAATTGACAGAAGGCTATGTACAGAGATGCTTTATTAAAAGTCATACTTGCTCCTGTTTAAGGACAAAAGATGACTTTTCATGAAAAAAATAACACAACAGGATTTGCTTTTGATAATGAAATTATAAATGTGGAAATATTGTGCATATATATCAGCACATATATTTATATGTAGAAAAAGGCATTACATAGCAATCCATTACAAGGGTGTACTTTATAAGATGATACTTTTAAAAATGATTTCTCTTCTCTTAAAAATATCAACAACACACCTTCAACAAGGAAGGATTAATTTTTGCCAAGATGCTCAATCTTTTTGCAATATGTAAATTAAACTTTCATAAGAAGAATAATATTAACGAATAATTGTAAACAAAAGGCCAGGGAAATTTTACTTACAGTCAAATTGGACTGTGTGCAAATGAAAAGGTGTTATTTCTAGAAACCTTGTCAGAGGATGACTTAAAGGAATTTGGAATATTGTGCTGAGAAAGAAAGGGCTAAAGAGAGAGACAAAGTTTTGAGTGTATAGAAAGGCTTCCCTATAAAGGGAGAAATAGAGTTCTTGAACTGGCTGCTGAAGGTTTCAGTGACTTGCCTGTCCCTTCCTGCTAACTTTGGAGTTTGCTGCAAATTAAGGAGAACCCAAGCTTGTGGGGAAGGAAGACAGAGTTACCAGGAGGGTGGTCGAAGACTCGGAAATCACATCAGGAGTGTTAATTATGTTAGTACCCTTCTCGCAGAGCTGCTACAGACTCTAATAGTGGTGATGGTAACAGTAATAGAAGAGTCATGCTTTATTTTTCTTAATAGACCATATGTATTTTTAAAGCAACAGCCATCTTAGGTCATTTCTGCTTAACCATTTAGAAACTTCTCACAAACAGAATTATATTTTTATATGAAAAGGAAGATAATATTGATAGAACTGTAATGTCACAGTCTTTGAAACAGGTATGATAATAGATATAAATTATCTCATAAATAAATTGAGATCGTATTGTGTTTATTATATTGTCCAACTGAAATTGAACATCTGAGTAGTCCTTTAAACCTCTCGTTACTTCCTCCCCATTTTCTCTTATTTATTAAAACTGTCTTTTTTTTAACCATGTCACACACACACACTTCCAAATTAGGGTGATTCTGGGCGTTGTACATGCCCTTGACTCATTTTGTTTGAGACAATCATTGCAGGGAGAGGTACTGAAACGACACAATAATTTCATATATTACCCATAAGTTAAACAAATATACAAATATATTTAAATATATATGAATATATTATGTATATGCAAATATATGTGTGTATGTGTGTAAGGTCTTTGGAACAAAATATTCAACAATAGAAATGGTAATTAAATTATTCATAATACTGATCTCATAGATATTATAAGTATATAGAAAACCATTAGGAGAAGAGCATATTTACTGCCAAGTTATTTCTCAGAGAGCGTTTAAGAATGTTCTTAACAGAATACAAATAAGTAGCTTGATCTTACATTATTTTTTAATAAAATCTTAGTAGTTGCTCATGAAAAAGCTCTATTAGAGATGTTCTTTTGGAATTATTAGCAATTTTTAATGCATGTGGACATATATGTTCAATTTATTTGCATTTGATTTATTGCTACATCTATTTGGTTACTCCTCTCCCTACCATACAAACAAGCAACACATCTTTCTTTTTCTTCCTTTTGTCAAGGTTCATTTATTTATACTCTTAAAGACTCCTTTACTTTTAATATATATTAAATTATATCCCCATTAAAAGAGATATATTAAGTAAAGGAATTAGATACAAAAACAAGGAGAAAAGAAATCAAATATGCAAGTGTTTGCATGGAAAGTTTGCTGGGGAGCAGGAGTTAGCAGGAGAAATGGTTTGAGAGCACTCAATGTTAATCAAAAAGATTTTCTTCTTTATTTGTAATTTTTTCCCTTTATTTGTGCTGTCAGAGACAGTTTCACAGGTAGAAAGTGATATGATCAGCCCTATGTTCTGAGGTGATTCACCCTGCCCAGGTGTGAGGGTAAGGAATGTGAGGAGGTGTAGATGAGATGGAAAGGACCAGCTGGCGAGATTAGGGTTTAAGATGGCAAATGAGAAGGAGTTGATACATGTCATAGGTTATCACAAAAGAAAAATTCACAAGATTTAGCAATAAAATTAATACAGGATCAGGAAGTAAAAATTTGGGGTCTCAGTATAATGTTTGTCCTACAGATATTTCTTGAAAAGATGAACAAGGAAAATGAAGGAAGTTGTAGTCTGAACAGCTCAGATAAGTTTGGTGCTACTGATAGAAGCAGGAAATAAAAAAGAGTTTACTGTGGAAATGGAGTGGCTGGAATTGTTGACATATTTCAAAGTAGGTGTCAGCTGGATTGAGTTGTCCACATTCAGCCTAGATAGTGGTAACTATTGATTTGAACATCTGGATGTGGCGGATATGGAGACTGTAGGGTGATTAATCTAGAAAAAGTAACTGCATCATGTGAAAAGAAAAGATGGTGGAACCCTTCTCAAAAGAAGAGAACTGGGATCAGAAACTTGGCAAGGTGGGATTAGGGCCAGGCCAGATTATTGAGGAAATAGAGGCAACCAAGAAAACTGAGCCCACATTGTCAGAAAGGTTAGAGGTGAATGGATAATCCAGTGTCAAAAAAATGAGGGGCCGCTGAGGGATTAGTGGTCAAGTCCCAAAAACCAATAAGAAAATATTGCTAGAGGGAAGACTGAAACACAAGAAATACAAATGACTGGCATAGATGTGAACACTGTGATGCCTCATTATTAACTCTGAACATATAATGAACTATCATTTTCCTTTATCATACTGGCAGAGATTTAGCGAGAAAAATTATAGCATAATTTTGTTGGACTGGGTCGCACAGCACTAGATGAAGGGAGGTGCAAGAGCATCTATATTTTCCATAAGGTGGACACTGACTTTGCCTTTGCAGCAAACTCTCCAGATGCCATGATCCTCTTTTCAACTTTAAACCATTCTTGAATACCCCATTTCAATTCTCCTTTGGCACATTGTATTCATCAGCAGAGCCTCATGAGTCCATGAATTCTGATCTGCATTCATTGACTTCTCTTTTCTCTTGATCTCTCTTGTCACCTGTTGGTTCAAACCTTCAGCACTTAACTTTTGCCTTGGCAACTGTTCTTACAGTTTCACTCATCTTCCTGTATTTGCTCTATCCTTCACACCCCAGAGCAGCCTTTCTGCACATATGTGAATGGGATGATGACAATTTTTTTCCATTTAAAATTGCAATATCTTCTAACTGAACTTAGAAGGAAGTGCAGATTTCTGCATTTTACATTATCTGACCCCTACCTATCTTTCCATATTTATAATTTTTCTCTGTTTGCTACTGGCCTCATTCTAACATAACATTTAGTATGCTACACTATAATTTTGGGGTAAAGGAAGCTGTAGTTTTCCTCACTACTTGAAGGTCAGTTTTCTCTGGTTTATTTTATGGAAAATGGTTTCACTATTTGTCGCCAGATGGGTCAAAAAGAGTCTTGTTTTACCTTCCATTAAATTTTACTCTCTTTGATTCAATCCTTTATATTCATAGGGATGCCAGCTTGGGATAGTTCCTTATTCAAATGGTTCTGCTTTCAGATAAGTCACCATTTTGCCAATTTTAAAATCTAGAACAAGCCCTCATTCTAGGGCCCTGCCTTATGCTCATGGGACACTTCATGCTAAATTTATATGTTCATGGCTTTTCTTCCTTTCCTGGACTCTGTCTCATCTCCAAATTGTTAGTGGTTTACATGGTTCTCATTGGAGCAGCCACATGATTATGGGAACCTACACACTGGGAAGAAAACTAGTCATTAAGATGGAGCATGTGGAGTTTGGAACAACTTATTAACCTTTGGGTGTGGCCCACAGAAGCCTGGCAGCTCAGTTTCACAGCTTTTCTCCCTGAATCTACCCTGGGGGAAAAGGCTTAGCTAGCAGTTTTTTAACAAATCCAGAATTTTGTACCAGGTGTTTTCTTTGCAAAACAGCTGACCAACTTCACTCAGTGCAATCAGAATCTCAGGTTGCCTCCCACAGGGAAAAAAATGGTGACCCACTCTAGTTAGTCTTGTAGGAATCTTGCTTGAAACCTAGAAGTGTTACGGGGAACAGGGCAAGTACCCATAACCAAAGTGTAGAGATTTGTTTTTATTAGGTTTTAGAAACTATTTTACATAGAACTTAAAATTTACCATTGTAATCATTTTAAAGTATATACAATTTAATGCCACTAAGTACATTCATGATTCTGTGTGATTGGCACTACCATCTATTTCCAGAACATTCTTATCTATCTAAAAGAAACTGAGAAATCATTCTCCATCTCCACCCTTCTCATTGCCCTGGAGACCACAAATTAGGTTTTTTCTCCTCCTGTAGATTTACATATTCTGGGTATTTCAAATAAACAGACTCTTATACTATATAATTTCTTTTTGTCTGGTGTTTTTCATTTAGTATGTTAGACTGAAATTTAGAACAAACCTCAATTCATGTTGTAGCATGTAACGGTATTTTCTTTCTCTTTATCATTGCATAATATTCCAGTATGTGTAAACACCCCATTTAAAAAAAATAATTTTTATTAAAAAATGGGTACACATGATATTTTATTTATCCATTCATCTGTAGATAGACTTTTGGGTTGTCTCTTCCGTCTTAAGAGAGTGTGAATGCTGTCACTATATTTGCATGCACATTTTTCTTGGAATAATGTTTTCAGTTTTAAGGGGTTTATTTCTAGGAGAAGTGCTGGGTCATATGGTAATTCTATGTTAAATTATTAAGAAGCAGCCAAAATATCTTCCACAGTGGTAGAAAATTTTATATTCCCATCAAAATATACAAAAGTGAATTCTGGATAGTTTTAAGAGTGTTTGTGTAAAGGTGGAAGTCCCTACAAGTGAATCATTAAATGGCATTTAGCAAAACGAAACATACCTATGCTAACATGAGGTGAATTTATCTTTCTCCTCGATAAAGTTTTCTCTCCCCCCAGGGGTGAGGTTGAACTTTGCTAGCTAGTTTTTGAGGCTGTTCCAGGAAGTTCTGAAAGTTGCTTGCCAGAGCACCCACAAGTTGATATTTGTAGTGTTTTGAAAGAGTCACAGCTGAGCTGTGTAGAAATATTATTTCACCTTTTTCTATTACTGAGCTCAGCTTTGCTCTGATATCCCCATTTCTGCTGATATGAAAAACCTCTTAATCTTGTCACTGAGAAGTAATATGATCTCTTCTGGTTTAAATAGTAACATGTAATTAAAACTTGTTAATTTCACTCAAACTTTATGCTCCTTTATTCAAAGGTCAGCCTTTCTACCAGAACCGCTCTGGGCTGGCTCTCTCCACTGCATCCCTTCAACCCAGGAATTCACAGACGTCACAGCACGAGGTGGGGGTGGGGGGGAGGGGAGTGTGTGGTTGTTCTGTACACGTTTCTCAGGTTTCTACTACTTCTACCTTTTTTTTTTTTTCAGTGTAAACTTGGTCTTATAATATCTCTGAATTGTACTAGCAAGGCTTTTAGAAATATTCCAGAATTTTCTACTGATCTCCACAACCTTACCCATTCCCTGTGGTAGCAAGTTGTGGGCCCCCTAACCTTCTTTTCCAGACAAAGGTCTCAACCAAGCCCTTGGAACAGCTGTCATTTAGTTCACTCTCCAAGTTCTGCAGGTTGTGGGTGATATATTATAAATCCAGTGAACCACAGAGTATTTGCCCATCATATCCTAGTATTTGCTATAAAGTGGGTTCTTGATCTGATACATTGCTAATTAAGAATGCTCTTTGGATATTTTCACCCAAAGTGAAATCATGTCGCTGTAGATAAGAAGTCAAACTTACACTTGGAAAATATGTTGTCAAGACAAAAATGAATTTTAGTTTCTTCCAGGAAGGAGTCAACTTGAGACCACATAGACCACTAAGTGAATTATGGGTGTTCTTGAGAGACACCATCGATGTTGTTGGCAGGTTAGACATTCAACATCAGTCTGAATGAGAAGAACCTATGATTGTGCACCCGTGTAGCACCTCTTTACCCTCCATGATGGTTCTACATTTACTTGTGTCAGTGCTGGGGTAGCTGATGACAAAGACTGATTCATGCTAACAGACGAAGACATTCTTTCTACCTGATTACTTGGTGTTTCTTCCTTGGAGGGTATTCTAAATGGTGGTAAACTCCAATTAAGCGCTCTTCAAATCTAAAGGTCTTTCCTACTCTTCCATCCCAGAACTTCTCATCCTTGATCTTCTAATATTTCTTCTTCAAGATCCTTGATTAATTCATTAAGCTATTTGTTGTGTCCATGCTTCTCTTCCCACGTAAAATCCATAAGTTGTGCTGCTTACAAATCTTGAGGAAATCAACTGGAGGAATTTCTAGAGATGAATTCATTCCTGAAGTGTATTTTTTGCTCATAACCATATACTCACCCACATTCAAGGTCAAGACATGGATGACTCATCCATGGACAGAACATGATAGGTCCATCTTCCAACAGGTTGGCATTGGAATAGACACTATTGGGATCATGATCAGTGGTGTAGGTCCCTCTTGTGCTTGCATCGGTGCCTCCGCTCAGATCTTGGCTTTGTTCCTAGGTATTTCACTTCCGGTTTTGATTATCTGCTTCTGGGTCTGCTCAGTTTGGTGTCTCTGGCAAAAATCTAGTTCCTCTTTGAATATTTTGGACTCCTGGTTACTTCTGACTTCATGTCAGGCATTTCATCTTAAGCAGGAACTAATACTTCAGTTAAGCAGTTTTTGGAAAGAGGTATAACATTCTGCTGCAGATGGCATGCATTCTCATTTCAGAATTCTAATGGTCAGTCTCCTATTATTATTATTTGCCTTACACTTCACATTGCCCTTTTCTTATTTTTGATACATACAGTAATTTGGGGTGAGCTGAGTTAAATAGCCCAATAGCAAGGCTATATGCACCGCAGCCATTTCTTGCTCTGGTTCTCAAAGCTGTCAGCCTTTTAAGTCACCTGGTTTAGGGGCCAGAAGGGATTTTTCAGACAGAGCCTCCAGAGTTGGAACATGAACTTGTTTGAGGTGGGTCTTCAGTTGAGAGCAATTTTTCAGACAGGTTGATTGTCACGAACTGTCAGATAGTAGCTCTGTCAGCATCTGAAGGTAAAATCCTCTCTGTCCCCACAGAAGAGTGTGGCAAACAAGCCAAGAGTCCTCATGGCTCAAAACTTACTTATCTGCAGTCACAGTGGCAGGCAGAGACTGTGAGATAACGAGAAAATAACTGCCAAGTGCTAGTCTATATCCATCCAGGATTCTTCATGAACCAATGTGAATAAAGACATTTTCAGGCCAAAGAAAAGCAAAACAATTGCCCCCATACACTTTTAACTATAGTGATACTGTTCTATGAATTTCATTTAAAAATCCCTAATATTGTTAATTACTGACTATTATGAAAACCTGAATTACCCAAAACTTTTAAAAAATATAATTTGAGAGGCAGGAGGGAGAAATCAAGGTCAAGGAAGGGAGGAGCACAAGAAGATCAAGATGAAAGTTCACGGATCAAGATAAGGCAGAAAACTCTGGAGAGTGCAATGATATTATATATATGCATATACCTGTATATATATATATATATATATATATATATATATATATATATATATATATATATATACTCACACACAAACAAATATACACACACATATATATACATAACATGTAAATAACAAAATGATTATTAAAATATAAAAATTATCTATCTATCTCTCTATCTATTTATATCTATCTAATTTGACTAACACCTTCTACAGGAACCAAAATAGAACAGCATGTACAAAATTTGGGCAAAACCTATGGTTCAGGCACATGTAGTGCTTCCTCTTTAAGAAAAAAAGAAACCAGAACACACAAACAAAACCCACCGAATGACATGAAAATAAACACTTTTAAATATGGACCATTGCATAGAATTTCAAATCCCAACATGTGGTTTTTGTGGTAGTTATTTAATAACAGATGCTAAAAAAATGAGACACCATGGTTAAATTACATTTTTTTTCTGTTTTCCTTCTACCCTTAAGAGATAATTCTCACCCCTTGTCTAGTATATATTGATTGAAAACCGTTTGGAAATGACTCCATCTGTCAATGAAATACAAACACTCTGGAGTGAAACCAAGCAGCTGTTTGCGCGAAGACTTTCTCTAGAAGAAAAACCCTCTCCCTTGACATTGGCTCTGTTTATCCTAGTCTCGAATAACATCTCATTCAGGGAAATAGCCACGGTTCCCAGGTTGTGTAAACACAATCATTATTTAGAAAATGATTTATAAGAAAACTCAAGACTTACTGCTTCCCAGCTAAGGAATTACTAAGCCCTGGAGTTAGTAAGTTAGAATCCCACCTGTGTGTTTGTGTGTTTTTGGTGAACTTAGAATTATTTGTATTTGTGAATGATACTGGAAATTACAATAGCTCTGATTCTCTTTAAATTTAGGCTTGGAATAAATAGAAGTCTTACATGCAGTAGTGTAATTTATTGCTCTAAACAGTCTTGTTGCACCATGTAGAATTTAGCAACTATCTTCCACTTACATAAAAATATGCCTTTACTCTTTTTCTTAGTTATTTCCTTATTACATGAAGAGGAAATTGAGCAGCAAGTAGATTGTAGATCCTGACAGCCTGGGCCTGAATATGCTCCATCCATGGCTGCCTACATGGCATTGGAAAGGTACTTTAGCTCCCTATCTTTCGATTTGCATATCTATCAGATGGCAAAGATGCTGTGGCTCACGGCAAAATTGTGAGGATGAAGAGAATTTAAAAAAACATACATCATTTGATACAATGCTTGTTACAGCAGTTGATCCAACTTACCTATTGTTTTATATCATAAAGCATTTTGCTCTGTTTGATATGATGGTCCTGAATTAATTAATATTCAGCTCCTATAGCTTTTGCCTATGAATGATTGTTCACATAAATTTTCTAGAAATGAAAACTACTGTGAGTTATGAAGTTTTGTTCAAATAGCAACTAGATGGTTTGATAGTCAGTGACACAGAGTGACTTTGACTGTGACTCACAGCCCATGGCCACCTGCAGGAAGCTTGGGGGTTGGGTTGCTGGAAACCAGTCACTTCACAGCAGTCACCAGCTAAGGGTCTAACAGGAAACAGGTGACAGTCAAGAAGGGCATAGAGAAGAGAGTAAGAAAGGTCTTTATGAAGTTGTAGCAGGATCTAGGGAGAAAAACTGACACAGAAGCACCCTGGGCTGGATCAATGTGGAAGAAGAATTACCATTTCTCAATCTGAAAGGGTAGGAGGAGGGTGTGGCTGCGGGCACCACAAGTGGGGAGCTGAGCACAAGAGGCCATTCTAGCAGGGGCTGTGGCCTTTGGCTGCAGACACAGATACTGCCACCTGGTCCTGCAGGAAGAGAGGGCTGCCACTGCCTTGCAATCTCTGTTCTGCTCTTTCAGCCCGTCTGGCTGCCTTATGCTGGCTGGACTCTCACTCAGGAGCCCGAGGTGCGGTGCCTGCTGAGAAGTCGGTGCAGAGCTCTGGATACACAAGAGTGGGTTTAGAGGAACCAAGAGAAGGCAGCCGCACCATGGTCAGTGAGGTTTCCTTAGAGCTGATGAGGGAACTGTTAATGTCAGCGTTGAGTGTGTTGCAAGTCCAGCCCATCTCTGTTCAACTGAATGTGCAAAGCTCTGGATCTGCTAGACATAATGTCAGCAGCTGGAAGACACACAGTAACCCCGTGAGGAAAAGCCTGGCTTACCTGCAGGTCATTCCCATGTGGAGTCAGGGTAGACTTTCATCATACAAAGTACTGAAGGACTTTGAATGCTTCCAAGCTAGAGGTCCCCAAATGAGAAGAATTATTTGATCCAAACCTAGGGATTTTTGTCTTGCAGGGCCACAAAGAGTTGACAGGTGTCATGACAACCACAGCCAGGTTTCTTTGATCACTGAGACTGATTCTACACTCTGTTCTTCAGCCCCACAGAGCTTGAGAGCCTTGCAACCCCAGCGAGTTGTCTGACCGTGACCTGGTGAAAGGCCCAGGGCCAGAAACATACAGTTGAGATGTTTCTACTTCCCTAAACTTAGGAGCCATAAGAGGTCGATGGCTATCGGCCAGGAACAGCTCATAGAATGACCTAGAAGACAATTTGTAAAAGGTAACTGGAAACCGATCTGGGAGCTATCTTGGATACAGTGACATGAAACCTTGGAGAAAAGAAGCAGGGTAGGTTGGAAAATGCATGTGTAGTTACAGTGAACTGGTAGAGAGAGGAGTAAATGACTGCACATCTAATCAGATGACAGCTTCTAACAGAGGAAGAGAGGGAAAGGAAACATCACTTTGAGAGCTTTGACCCTGAGTATTAGTGATTTGGGGCCAAAATCCTGCGGTGGCCTGATGTATTATTATCTTTCCCAGGAAAGACACTAGAAGTAGAAACACCTGAGCAGTCATTCTGCGATGATACAGAATCAGTTCTGGGGTGACAGAGCTGAGATCAGAACTCAGGGCAGCTGGTATCCAAAGCTCACTCCCTTCCTATGCTTCCGGGTGACAGAAAGGCAGATCAAGCAGGGACCAGTCAATTTGGAGATGAAGTAAGATAAGCAAACTTGCTAGGAGGAAGATACTGAGTCTTTTGGAAGGGGCGGGGACTGCCTGTGGTGAAAACATAGCAAAAACATATGGTTGGTTAAAAGGAGGAAACTGGTGAACCTCAGTGGAGCATGGAAAATATTTTGGTTGCTAATCAAGTTTAAGTGAAAGAAGCCCCATTGGCAGTCCTGTCTTCAAGGCCAGATCTAAATATGTAAAAAAGGGGTGACTCTACAATTCTCAGACTGATCTCACCCACCCCTCAGGGAGACACCTGGAAAAGCACAACACCTATAGTTACCAGTAAACAGAAGAACACAGCAGGGGCAACAAATACTCTCTGGCTCAGGGCAGCTGGGGAGGAGGGTAGAGCTTGAAATTCCTCCAAAAAGAAAGTTAAGGAACATTTTTTTTTTTCCAAGATTGCCCCTTAGGACTGTCATTTTCTATTTTTGCAAGGGTGCTGATATCATCCAGCTGACATCAAAGCCACACTGAATACAATTATGGGAAGACATATTGTTTGACTGGCAGTGGTGAAAGAGATTAGGGTAGGAAATGAAGAGTGGGAGCTTGAGGAGCAATGTATAGTTAGGTTTTATCATGGACCCGATGTCAGAGGTGAGTGTGGATAAGGAAGCGTTAAGATTCCACCTTTTGGCATAAGACAAATTGGATTTTGAGCCCAGTGGCTGTGTAGAGTCAGCCCTGACCAGTGACTGAGTGATATGTCAATTTTTCGGTCACTTCAGAAAAGCAGAAAGCATAAGGAGAAGCTACAAAGCAGCCATCTTGGACAAACAGCTCACATTTAAATAGCACCACTCATCTTGTGCAGCAAATGAGCCCAGGCCCATCATGTCTTTGTTCAGCTAATTGTTTGAACTTAGCTATACTATTTGTTCCCAATTTCCCGTAAGAAAACTGCCTGGGATAGATCTTTCACAACGTAAGATTCCCAATGGATGTCATTTCAGTAGACCTTGAGTAGAAGACTGGGAAATGAGAAATGGGGAAGGAGGGACTGGCAAAATAAAGAGGCATCTTCAAACTTGTCAGGGTTGTGGGTAGTGGGGACCAGTCCACATGCCCCTTGGTGAGTCATGGAAGATGTACCTCTGAGTTGTCAATATGAATGGCAACGGGTAGACTTTTACCCATTATCACCAACTCATGTGGACCCCAAGGGTTCCCCAGAGAATACCAGGCCTTCAGAACTCTGCCTGCAGGCATTGGTGCCTGTCAAATCTCCATTGACTTCCGGTGTCAGGTGCCAGAGGAGTCTGGGCTATGGTCTGGTGTGGACAGAAAGCACAGAGCCTGGGCTATGGTCTGGTGTGGATGGATTTACCTGAATGAAGTTGATTGTAAGGTATGGATGGAGTCAAAGATTTGATGGGTAGCTCAAGAATACAATACTAATACTTTCTACAAACACCAGCTTCAGAATTTGCTTAAGTGAAGATGAAAAATAGAAAGCAATGCAAATTCAATACTAAGACATTTAAGAATGTATCACCGTTTGTATAGGCTGGGTGTGGGGGTGCACAAAATACTGAACAGAATATGAAAAGGAACCTGTTTTCATTAAACTACTCATGGAATTATTGTCAAAGATTTACTAATTCCTTTCCAGGAGCAAAACTGGGGTAGCTCTCGATTCCCCTCATTTAATATCTGTCATTGTTTAGCAATTATATTTATGTGAAATGTTAAATGATCTTATGTTGTTTTCATTCCATTGAATGGGTTCAGTTATTGTCTTCCAATTTTATTGGGATGCTTTTTGGATCCCAAGTCTGCTCCCCAAAACTTCAATAAAACAGACACGTGAAAATAGATTTTAGAGAATAATAATTAGAAGTTTCACCCTGGGTAGATTACATGTCATGTTCCATTGTTCTGAGAGAGCAAGGTCTGGCAAGCATCCCCACAGAGGTGGATTTTTTACAGTTTGCATTTCAAGTTATAAAATAACCTCTATGACAACTTCCTACAAAAGGATTTCTGACCTGTGTTTGCATTAAATCCTATCAGCGAGCTCCTCAGGTTAGAACAAAAGCCTTTCAGAAGATATTTTTTTTCATATAGATATTTTTAAAAAGCAGAAATTGCGATATGTCTCTTCTATTTGACCATTTTGAGATAGATCTATTACTCAACTTTCTCCTTAGCATGCACAGGAAATATTATTATCTTCATTTTTACAGAAGAAATCAAGGGCACATGAGCTGCATTGCTGAATTTCTCATGAGCAGAAAGAGGTAGAGCCAGAATTTAAATCCAGGCATGTCTGGCTCTGAAGTTCTGTTCTTTCCCATCCACCTGGGGCCTCATCTCATGCCTTGTGCCAGTCTTCCTGGAAATCAGCCTACCCAGTCCACTGCACCTCACCTGCTTATGTAATAGCCTGGAGACTAGAGCGAGCCATCTGCTGCAAGAGCACATATTTGAGCCCTTACGGCTAATAGATTGGCAGAAAACAGAAGGTTGTGACATTGCTGCTTGGCGTTCCTGACTCACTCTGCATTTATAAAATAGGAACACATAGCCCAGCATGTTGATTTCACAAGTCTATCGTTATCATCTTTCTGCAATAAGCATAGTCAGGGACATCATGTACAAAATAAGGAATCCTTGTTTTAAGGGATGATGTCAGACAGGAGGAGGTTTTTCTTTTTTCATTTTTTTTAATAAACGCCTACCTCCTAAAGCACTAGCTTACAAATAACTTCACAAAGCACATCAATACTAATACTAATGAAGCAGAAAAATACATAAAGGAGAAAGTTTAAGATTAATTTGAAGAAGACAAGATCATAGGGTTATTTTAAAGGCAGCATATCACATTGGTTCCAAAAGAAGGCTAATGATCCAAATTCACCTGATGAACTTTAAAGATAATTGGATAGATAGATAGATGACAGATGACAGATAGATAGATACACAGATACATAGATACATAGATAGAGAGATAGATACATAGAGAGATGGATGGATAGTAATCTGAATTCTATATTAGCCAAAATAAGGGTACTATTTGTGTATTTTCATCTACTTGTAAAATTTTGGAGAATATGTTCATAATTTTCTTAAGAATGAATTGTATTTGCTCAATGCTGTCTATATATTCAGTAATATATAGCTATTATATATACGTATGTAGCTGTCTGTAGTTATTCAGAAATCTCTTCTCTGATAGCAAGTCAACTAATAGAGGAAAAGTAAAATAGATGTTAATCAGTTTACTGTGATTTGATTTTACTTTAGTGGGAAAAAAGTCTGGGAACCCCCAAACAAATGGAAAGTGTGATCTGAGAATTAGCTAGGTTATTGTAATAAAAGAAGAAAATTAAAAGCAAATATAAGTAATTCCATTTTAAGATTGCTGCTTTCCCAGAAGACCATGGGAACCCTAAAAATCTTCAGGGAGTGCATGCTACTATGAATGTCAGCTGTCTTCAGATCTACAATAGGGAAGTTGACCCAGGAACTGCTCTGACTTTTAGATGAGTGATGTGTCTCTACTTCTCACAATAACTCCCTTTTTCTTAGAGGGTCTTTATTGCATACTCAAGCACAGAACATATGGAGAAGATTAGTCTGGGAGAGCTAAATTCCAGTTTCTTCTCTGCTAACAGATATGACAAGTAAGGAGTGATAGCAGAAACTCGAGTATAGCTTTTAAATGTTTATAGTATGAAAATGTAAGAAAACACACCAGCTGAGCAGTTTTGTGGGTTGAGTCTTATTCAGGGAAACAACTCACCTTCAACACTTCAACAGAGAGAGTTTAATATAAAGGTTTTGCTAATTTAGTGCTAGAAGACTGAAAAAAGACTAAATAATATTTAAAAGAATCATTACAAAAATGCTGTAGTACTAGGAGTAAAGGAATAAAAAAGAAGAGATTGAGATTAAGAGAATATAGACGTTTCATCAAAGGGTCTACAGAGTTAGGACTTATGAATTCTGAGAAGGGACCCACCTATTTTTCTGCCACTGTCTCGGAGTCTTAATGTTGATGGGACACTAATATGTGGATGGGAGTGCTGCCAGCTGATACTGGTACTTTAGGTGATGGAAAAGGAATCTGTATTGACGTGATTTCAGAAAACAGAAGTAGGCATCATCTAACTGGTTTAAATTAGAGGCATAATAAGGCTGGTACGGGAGTACTCAATAATTCATAATCATAAACTGTAAACTTTTACCCTGAATTTGCCATTGACAAAGGCCATGGTAAGGTGACCAGATAGGAAAAATAAACAAGCATAAATGAATTCAGTCATTCCCCTCTTCTCCTGTCTTCATTCTCCCCAACCCCCCAACTCCCTATATTGTTGGAAACTAGCAGTAGACTTTCTGACAAAAAAGAACTGTCTGCTATTCGTAGAACTGTCAAAAGAAAGCATAGTATAAGAATTGTATCATTACACCTGGCACATTATTCAGTGGGAAAAGTTTTGAATATAACAATATAATAACTGAAAAGAAAGTATAAGGTAGACATAATCAAGGAAAGAGCAGAAATATATAATATATGGTACGAACATTTGATGGAGAGAACCAGCAAAGCAATATTTTGATTCTTGGGGAAAGAAATGAATAAAATAAAACCCTGAAGAGTCTGAGTCAGAAGAAAAAGAGAGAAAGAAGAAATAGTATTGCAAATGAAGTATATGTAACAAAAGATTCTGGAAAGATAATAAATGTAATGCAAACTTTGTCAGTAATTCAAAACTTCTAATAGGCATATAGTAGAAATATATAATTAATGAAGCAGAAACATAATGGCACAGAAAGCTGATCCTGAAGGATCAATGAAATTAAGCAGTAATTAAAAATTCTCTCAGCGGCAAAGGTGCTAATATCTTAGGTTTATACCCTTTCAAAAATAGATAGCACATATCATTTGCTTACTTGGGTTTTTAGTCTCATTGATGTCAAACATTTCATATGTATTTTTTTCATATGGAGGCTAATACTTCCAAATACTTCCAAAATCCCTGGCCCTTAAAGAAAGGGGTATCTTTAACTGTTGTCTCTTATTTCTGTGGATGGCCACTCATAACAATTTGCTTTCATTCAACCTGGTACTCTTTCATTTTAAATTTACTTTTTATTTATTTTTTTATTTTCCTACAACCTTGGTTATATTTGTGTTATTATTGATCTCTGATGTATGGTCCTCCTTTTTCCCTTTCCCCCCTCCATGATCCTACTCCAGTCACTCCTACTCCCTTCTCTCTGGGAATTGTTGCTTGAAAATGTTGTTGGTCAGCTGGGCATTGTTTGACGTATTGATCTCTTCCTTTATCTGGTGTTTTTTTTTTTTTTTTCCTGGATGAGGACCTAAGCTCCTGTGACTTGTTGATTCATTGCTATTAAATTACCTTTTTTTTTTTTAAATTTTAAAATGTGATTCCCATGCACCTAAATTAAGGTATCTTTGTTCCAGAGACTGTACTTCTATTTCTGCTTCTGTTTTTACAAGTAGCAGGAGACCATTCCAGGCAGCCTTAAGATTTTTGACTCATTACTAGACTTGGTTTTACCACTTCGGTACTGATCCCAGACTCAGTTCCCCACTTGTCACACGCTACTGGCATATCCCTCTCATTCTGCCCTCACCAACTTTTGGGAGGGGAGGTGGCAATAATCACAAAATCGTCTATGTCCTTGAAGATCAACAACACCTCAAATAGTTTGTTCTGGAGAAAGTTTAGTTATGAGCCCTGGGAACGCAGGAGAGAGTTAGGGATAGAGAGGAAGCTTCCAAACTATGGAAAGTTTCATTTCTTAAGCTGAAGGGTCAAGGTCAAGACTCATTTTATTTATGAATGTGGTATTATTTCAGAATATTTATATCTGTAATCTTTTGTGTCCATCAAAAAGTCTATGAAAAGTTAGAGAAGAAACTAGACACACATACTAAAATCTTTGGGATATTAAGCAAGGACTGAGCTAGTTCATCACCAACTCCAAACAGTGCCTTCAGCACAGACATCAGCGGTCTGCAGAACAGCATGGGCCCACAGCAGAAGTGTCCAGATTGAGCTGGTTGGAAAGGAGGAAACTAGTGATGACATATGGTAGCCCTGCAGGCTTGTTCATGGGGTACATGACATCGCCATAGGATGAGATGGCTCCTGGGGTCTCTCATATGAGTTTGGGAGGAATTTGGGTGAAGTCACAAATATGGTGGGAGTAGAAATTATGAACTGTGGGGCACCCAAAAATAGAAAAGAGATATGTTTTAGTTAAAAGAATGCCTTTATCGATTCTTGCCCCCCCCCCCCCCCCGCAAACTAGAACTGATTTCAGCAAGTCTCTTATATGTGAAGGCAGCTCCCCTAACCTCCTAGGTATATCCCACTGGAGAGACACATGCCTGAAAGATAAAGGTGTTTGCCCTCACAGGTGTTTATCTGCTAGGTAATGAATTCCCCCTTACTCCTCTTCCAAATGCTACATACCATCTACATACCATGGCATCCTGGGTTTTTCCTTTATTACTTGTGCATTGTAACCATTCCTTTACCAAGTTATTTAAGGGGCCTGGAACTCCAAATAAATGGCTTAGCACATGTTCACTAAGTACCAATCTATGACTCTGTCTTGGATAGTTTTCAGTCTCTTCCTTGTGTTCTTTTTGCCCACCCTCAGCTTCCAACAATGAACACTATACATTGTGAAACTCCTAACTCCCGGGGTTAAGAATTAGGAAAGTTATGCATAAATAATATCCCTTGTCTTGAGAGTATCCTTAAAGTCTTTGCCTCCAGAGAGTACCAATTCCAGTTGCCTTTCCTCCTGTGTTTGAATTCTATACACTGCTCTTCAGTTCCCCAGTAACATACCATGAAGAAACAATCTACAAAATGGAGTCATAGTGCTAGGAAAGTAATTCTACTCTTACCTGTGACAATTTATTCCCAGGGTGTGTTTTGTTGTTGTTTTTCTTTTCTTCACCAGAGATAACAGCATAGCAAAGATATCTGTTAAATTCTTATCTCTGGGTCAGGATATTAAAATGCCATGTAATTGAGGCTCCTGTTTAGAAATGCTAATAACTGTTGCATTGAAAACAAACCAACTAGTAAATGAGGAAGCAACAAGCCAGGAGGTTTGTGTCATTTCACTCAATTCTATGTTCTACCCAATTGACCAGTCAAAAAATAAATGATGCTTGAAAATCAGTCATGCAGTATTTTTGGTCACTTTTCATAAAGATGGATCATCTGGTACAGTTCTCTAACCCTGTATAACATAGTAACATTTTAAGAAAATGCTTTCAGCCAAATTACATAGCATCAGCTAGCCAGGCATAACTGGAGTGATCCCATGATCTTATCTTCCCCCAAATATTAAGTCAACCCACTGGCTTCTTGTTGTCTCAGGATAACTTGACTTTTGGCCTTTGAACCCCAAAGACTTCTGGAGTAAAGCTGTGCTCTGACTTTGTCATGTGTTTTGCTGCTAACCTTTGCCTATTCTGTTATAAGTGAAAAAAGTTTACAAACCAAAAGTGTTTTCTGCCTCCCCATCACTTGCTGTTGTCTTCTGGCAGAAAACCTAGTTCTGGATGACTTGGCTACATGACGAGAGTCCTGGTGGTCATGGTGGTGGTGGTTATTATCACTTGAGTAAAGACGTAATTTGCAGAAGTGCACATTTGCTCATGGTTCTGCTGAAGGTACTGTTACATATGTGCACACTCAGGTAACCACTACCCAGAAGCGCCTTCCTGTTCTGTTCCAGTCAACACATAGTGCTCTTTCTCTTACCACACATGCTAAAGGGTAAATAAGACTATGATGTCTACCACCACATCTTGGTTTTGTCTACTTAGAAGTTTTATAAGTGGAATCTTTGAGGATGTACTCTTGTGTCTGACTTTTTCAATTTCACCTTATCTTGGTGATAAATGCATTATTAATGTGTGTTTATCTGTAGCTCATTCTTTTTTATTTCTGTGCACTCTTCTATGTTTTTGAATATACTACAGTTTCTCCATTGTACTGTTGATTTACATTCATGTTATTTATAATTGTTGACTATTTGAAATAAATCTACTATGAATATTCTTATATATGTAACTTTGTGGACATATACACTCATTTCTCTTAGCTACTCATCTCACTTACCAAGAAGTATATCTATGGATCTCAGAACAGGCATATATTTAGCTTTAGTAGAAATGCCCAAGCTGTTACCTGGAAGGGTAGTTTAGATGGGAGATGTGCTGGTGGTTCTATTTGTTCTCTAGATCATTCTTATTTTCTTGTACTCTCTTTTCCTTTAATCACCCTGACTCTCTTATAACTTAAATTCTTGTTAGATTCAACCAGTGAAAGATACAAAGATTGATTGGAGAATGGAGAAGAGATGGAAAAAGGGTGAAAGGAGAGATAGAGAAATAGAAAGATACACTAAGATTTATTCCTTCTGTTGTCTCTCTGCTTTATAACCATAGAGAGACGCTCCACTTTTCATTACTCCTTCAGACAATGGCTCTTCTAAAATGCCAGCTCTTGCTGATTCCACTAGTACTGTCTTCCCTTGCCTGTTCTGGCCAAGTGGGTGAACAGGAGATACCCATTATTGCTAGTCTCTGTGCACTATGTCTATTTAACATGCTGTTCCTAGCTGAGTCCTTATCCCTGGGGAAATGGTGATTTTTTTTTTTTAGAACTCTAAGCCCTTTGAGTTTGCTATCTTTCTTGAAGGAATTAAGACTGATACAGGAGGAAATTTAGACTTTGAGATTGGAATGTGTTGGCACACTGCTGAGGAATTCTGCTCAGTGTAAAAAAAAATGACATTGAAAAGAGTTTGCATGAAAAGTAGTTATCTAAGGCAAGTCTAGTCAGTAAGTGCCCCAAATGTGGTCTGAACTCAGGGCAGCACAAAGGTGAAGTTTTTATGCTTAAGAAGTTTTGTTGACAAGTAGACCCTGAGTGTGACTGAGCCTGAGCCAGGGCGGTACTTGATTACTAAACCTCGCTTTCTTTAACTATAAAGTGGGGCTAAAGGTTCTATCTTTGTTGGGTTGATTACAATCAACCAATAAAACAATGAAGCAGTGTGGTGTAGCTAAAAATGGGGATGACTGAGACATGCTTGAGGACAGACACAAGGTATCATGTGGAACACATGCATCTTGGAACATGTGTTTAGGACTGAGATTGAACCATTACTGAGGTAATATAAGAAACCGCTCTTCTTTTTGTAAATAAATCCTGTTTTTTTTTTTTCCTAAAACCTGGTCTGTTTTGCAACTCGCACGCGGTGTAACTTGGGAGGGTCCCGGCTTCTCTCTTTAATATAGTTCAGGTGCCAGCTTGTTACTTGGGTTCAACACCCCTGAAGCAATCAGAAAGTAAAGAAACTTGAGATAACCCCATACCAAAAGGGAGAGGTTTTGTGATTTCGTTAAAGGAATTCATCCAGTTATGGTTACTTAGAAGGAACTCTTGAAAAGCTCACAAGCTTGGGGCAAGGTCCTTATACATCCTGCAACTTCAGAGACACTACAACCACGACCTGAAAGATAGAGAGGTTTGCTTCAGGGTGGCAGTCTAATTCAGACAAATCATGGACTTGGAAGCCAGATCTGAGCAGTAATCTCAGCTTTGTCTCTTATTAGTTGTGTACCTTTGAACCTATGATAAAAATTGCTTTGTACTGTCTACTGCAAAATGAATGTAGTCATTCCTATAATATGCTTATGTTAGCAGTTACTAATGTGTTTTTTCTCACCCACAAAGTGATACAAAAGTATATATTTAAACCTAGACCCTTTCTTCCTCCTCTAAGTGCTGGTATTAGCTGCTGGGAAGTTCAAAGCTGCCAATACAATGGAGAGGCCAAATAACACTTTTTTTTTCACTTTTTATTGTTTGCACTTATATATCTAAATACATATACATACATACATATACATACATACATATATATATATATATGTCATCTTTGTCTACCCCGATACTCTCCCTTCACCTTACCGCCCTGACGCTTAGTCTTTTGTGCCCTCCCCCACCCTTCTCTCCCTCCCCCCACTCTTGTCCTATGCTTTAGTTTTGTTGGCACTTTTCAATTTTTCTTAAACATTTATTTGCTTATCCTGTATTCATCAAATAAATGAGACCATTCCATATTTCTCTTTTTCTTTCTGGCTTGTTTCTGCTAAGATGATTCCTTCTAGACCCATTCTTGTTGCTGAAAATGACATTAGTTTGTCTTCTTTGATTGATGCATAATATTCCATTGTATAAATATAGCACATCTTTTTCAGCCATTTGTCCATTTTGGGGCACTTAGGTTGTTCCTATATCTTGGCTATTGTAAATAGTGCTGCAATAAATATACAACTACAGGTATCCTTTTTTGTGTGTGTGTTCCTTGAGTAGATTCCCAGAAGTGGGATTGCTGGGTCAATCCACTTTCAGTTTCATTTTCATTTGTTTGAGTGTCCTCCACTCAGCTTTCCATAGTGGCTGGACCAGTTGGCACTCCCACCAGCAGTCTGAGAGTGTTCTTTTTTCTCCACATGCACAACAACACTTGTTGTCCATTTTGTTGTTGTTGTTGTTGTTGTTTTGTTTTGTTTTGTTTTTTAATATGGGCCATTCTTACTGGTGTAAGATGGTATCTCAGTGTGGTTTTAATCATCAATTCCCTGATTATTAGCGATGTGGTGCATTCTTCCATATGCCTGTTGGCCATCTGTGTTTCCTCTTTGGAGAAGTATCTTTTTAATTCTTCAGTTTTTCTCCCCATTTTTTGACTGGGCTTTTTGCTTTCAAGTAACACTGTTTTGAAGGTACTATTCTGTGTGGGCATGTGGGTAGCTGTATGGGACCCCTGGAAAAGTATGATCCTAATAGTGGGTAGCTATGAAGTCTAGGAATGGTGATATTGAGGACTGACACACCTGACTCTTGAGTCAGCTATTGTTTTCAGAATCAAAAAATAGAAACCACTATATTTGAGCAGAAGAAATTGGAGAGGATGGCCATGCAAGTGTGTAACCAAGGCTAATTTGTCCACAGGGACTTTTTCTTGAACAATAGTAATTTAATAAGTTCTCCTTTTGCAAGTCCAACATGCTATTCTTCCATTCTTCATTTTGCTAATCTTAGGGACATGCAGTCAAGGTCAGTTTCTCTTTCTGTCTCTCCATGTGTATTTCTACACATACATGCACTCTCTCTCTCTCTCTACACACACACACACGCACACACACACACACACATACACACACACCACTCAGTAACTACCTATTTCAAAGCAAGGCCAGACATTCATTGGCCAGCACAGATGCAAGGACAAATAAAGGATTTCGGAGGGAGCAGTTTCTGATTTGTCTGTGGGCATGCATGCCAAAACAACATACTTTCTAAGGCAACTAAGGCTTTGGGCAAATTCTGATAGCACTGAAGGGTGAGGAAATAGGCAAGGAAGCAAACAACGTGCTGCTGGCATCCTGCTGGTGATGCAGAAAATTCTGAGTCAAAAACAAGACTTATTTTCCAAGGTCTTTTGACAGAGCCGACAGCTTCTCAGCTGTCAGCCACTCTCCAGAGACCCTAACAAGCTCTTCCTTGTCAGGGCTTTCTGTCTAAACAAGGAGTTGTTAGTCTCTATCTGCAGCCCCACAGCGAAAGCACTTACCTTTGCTTATGCATAGTAGAAATTATTATTTAATGCAAACACTTGTTCAGGTTGATCAGGAGTTTGTTTCTGTCAACCTACATCAATATGGTCTTTAATGCCTCCATGACTCAACAGCACAGTATGGTATAAACAGGTGGGCAGAGTGTGCTTTTCTTTTGATAAAGTAATAGGTGTTCCTGAAGAAGGTGCTGACATTGTCTCCGAGAGGCAGCATTCCTGAGGTTCCTGTAGATGAGCAAACTACTTTGCTTATTTTCCGCTGGAAAAACAAATCACAGTCAGGGGTGGTAGCCTTACCTTGTGACTCTTCAGAAAAAGAGACTTTTTCTTAAATATATTTAATATATCACACTGTTCCTTCACTACAATTTTCACAATCTTTGCCCATTTCTGTATAATGAACCTGCCATTTCATTTTGGAAGTCAGGAACCCATTTTGTCATGGCTTTTGTTATTAGACAAGGTACACAGCACCATTTTCTAACATCAGTTTTATTTTGCTGAATTCTTTTGTGTTCTTTGAAAACATTCAGTTGACGTCTATTCTTTCACCTCATGCTGAATGATGCTTTACCATCCTTATTTCTAATATTTTTTTTCAGCATAGCAGGGATGGTTAATATCATGGGCCTGTCAAGAATTTGAAATTGAGTTTGAATTCCAGTCAAATTCTTCTTAGTGTCTTCTTTTCCCACACCCATTATTTATCTATTATCTAATGTTTTGTTAATGAATGTGAAATTATGTTTTTCCATACTCTATCATAAAGTTTCCTATTCTTTGACTGAAATCTTACCAGCCACCTCAATGTTCTTAGTGAATCTGCCTCATCTATTTGAGGAGAGTAGCTATCCATTTCATGAAAAAGAAATAAGAAACCAATATTCCCACGAATCCTTAGACTATATTCTTCAAAGTAATTTCTACAATCAAATAAAGTAATTGAAAAATAGAAAAAATGTTGTAAGAGGTAAATGGAAGAAATAAAAAGGAACAGTAGCTAGGTGTTATAACCTTTAATTTTGTCTTCCCATATGGCCAAGCAACCTCTTTCTGAAACCAGCCCTCCTCCCATAGATAATAATTTTAACTATGGAAAATTGCTTTTATGTCATAGAGTGAAGAGTATTCTACAAACTCTGGGCAGAAATTGACACTTAGGTGATGGTGGAGTGTATCAGTTTTATAGGTGGTACCAATTTTTATGGTCTGCGAAAATGAAAGGACAGCAGTAAGCAAAATCAGAGCTGCTAGGAAACTGAAGGTGGGTACAGGAGAGAGTCAGAGATGAAAAGCTCCAGCTTTTAAATAAAATTTTTTCCCAAATATTGAACTGACTCCCATACATTTGTGGGGCAGATGTGAAGTTGAAAGAATATTCAAAAGACATAAATTTTCATTTAAAGCAACAGAATTAATTTATTGTTTAAATAGGGAAAAGCAAAAGTCATTCTTACATAATTCACCATGTTCATTACATATTTAATATTACCTGATACTTGGCTTTGGGAAAATATGTGCTGATTTTAAGAGAAAAAGTTAATTAATTGAGACTAACCCAGAGAATACTAAACAAACTAAGGAGGATAAAGCAAGCATTACAACTAAATACAGTATAAAAAATAAAATATAGTAACAAGAACTGAAAAGGAAATAATTGATTGAACAGAGAAATTGATACTACTTGAAAGAAGTATATGTATAAATTCTATAATTGAAAACTTCAAATCCGAAATTAAAATATATTGAATAGGCTAACTGGATACTAGAGAAGATAAGGAAATGAATTAACAGATGTTAAAGTAGAGCAATATTAGTTATCCATCCTGAGAAAGAGAGAGATGCAGGGAAGCTATGGGTGAATATAAACACTTTCAGCATATGTGTAATTGGGATTCCAGAAGAGAAGATGAAAAAGTACTGGGCAGTAAGTATATTTTAAGAAATAATGGCCAAAGATGTGGCCATTTTGATGAAAATCTGTTTCTAGATGTAAGAATGAAACTTCATCCTATATTCCTATATCCAGAAAAAGATTTGACCATCTTTCAAGAAACAAAACAAAATATCTTCACACATGTAATAAAATAAGAAGACTCAATTACCAGCAGACTTGTGCTTGAAAATGCTAAAGGAAATTCTTCAGAATGATAGGAAATAATAACAGATAGAAACCTAGGTCTTCAAGAAGGAACAAGAGCATTAGAACAGTTTTGAATAAAAAAGAGACTTTTTTATTATTAATTTCTTTAAAATATATATGACTGCTTTAAGAAGTAGTTATAATATTTAGAACATTTTTATTATTTGAATATATTATGAAGATGTAATGAACGTGGTAATTATGAAGGACGGAAAAATGAATGTATAGTTACAGAATGGTACAATATTAAATCTAAGATGACTGAAAAGCTGAATGGGGTGCCTCATGATTCAATAGAGATTACTAAAAAATAGCATAAGGAAGCAGAGCTAAAATGCCAATAAATACATTAAGATTCTCTTCAAATTGAGATTCTAGGATACTTGAAAATAATTGATATATATATATAATGCAATTAATTATGTATTCCAATTCTGAACCTATGCACTAGACATGACTACAAAGAAAGATGCATTTGAAGAAGACTTAGGATGAGTGCTGTTTACATCAAGAACAAATAGAATATTCCTTATGAAGACTTCTGTGCTGTGGTTAAAAATGTGTGACTCAGTTCTCCCCATTTTTGATTGGGCTTTTTGTTTTGCTTTTGTTTAGTTGTGTAAGTTCCTTGTGGATCTTCGTTATTAAACCCTTATCATTCATGTGGAGAGCAAAGATTTTTTTCCATTCGGTTGGGCATCTTTTAGTTTTTTCTGTTGTCTCTTTTGCTGTACAGAAGCTTTTCAGTTTGATGTAGTCCCATCTGTTTATGTTTTCCTTCATTTTTTTGCCATCTGTGGATGTTTCCAGAAATGGATTTCTGAACTGTAGTTCATGGA